>JAOXJP010096808.1:0-14512 GCA_025762735.1 Platanus orientalis | reverse complement strand
ACACATTCCAATGTGTCTGGCATCCTACTATGTTACCTGAGGACCACCTATCTCATCTCATGAGATCAAATAATTACCCATATGAATAAACAAATTCTTGTGATGATAGAATATTAATTAATCATGCTTATATTTTATGTGAATGGCTTTGTCAGGAGATATATTTCCAACACTACGTCCATGGGCAAAAATAGGTATGATCAAAACAGTGATTACAATGAACAATGCGGTAGCATGAAACCCAAGAAACCCTAAATATAAACCTCCAAAACCCTATTATCCTAGGTCGGGTCAAACCCCAAATCAGGTCAAGAGTACTGGTAAAAAAATTTGTAAAGGGTCATATCGGGTTTTTATCTAGATCGTCATCGAGGTTACATCTCGAGTTGAATTCTAGATACTTACCCAACATTCCATATAAGTGGTAAAAAAATTACAAAAATACATAAGAACACGAGATCCTTTCTCTCTCTCCTTGGGAGTTGTCAATTTACATTTTTTTATCTTCTTATTATGTGTCTATGTATTCACATTGACTTGTTAGTGAGCGGATTACCACTACAAGAAAAGCGAACTTTAACAACTGTTTTTCTAGCAACGGTCAATATAACCACTAGCATAAGTACATTATACCCACAGTTTTATGACCACGTGTATAGAACCTAGAAAAAATGAGCTTTGCTAACTATTTTACAGGCGATCGATGGTAATTCCTTTCTTATTGTTGCAGTTATAATAAAACCGCTTCAAAATAAGACGATTTGTAGTCGATGTTCTTTTTTTAATCTCACTCCTTACCTAATTTCTCTCTCCCTCCTATTCAAAAGGGGGGGGAATCTCCCATTCACTCGATTGTTCTATCTCTCTCTACAAAGTCAATCTTGATATGTGCTCGTTCTCAGGTGATAGAAGAGTAATGATTGTTCTCAGGTGATATAAGAACAAAGAGTGTTCTTAGATACAATTCTTTAAGAATGCCCAAAACTTAGTCATTATGTTATTGGGTACAATCTCTCTCTCGATTACACTCTGGTAAAGATGTTCGATTGCCATGAGAAAAAGAAAGGTGTAAACATTCAGGTTCTCTTTCATTGGAGGTACTAAAATTTCACTCTCTATGGCTAGGGATATCACTTCTGTTTTCCCCATGTTCATTTTAGCATATAGGTTTTTTGATTTCATCTTTCTATTCATTATGTGTTGACATTCTCTCAGTCATTGGGAGGGGTGAGGTGCGGTGTTGATTTAAAAGATTTAATTCACAACATTCTTTTTCCAAGACATTTAGCGATGAAGGGTTGCAAATCAATGCACAAGAGAAAACCACTATGTTTTCATCTGTAGAGAATCTAGAAAGGATCCCTCTGGTAATGTATTCTACACAAAACCTCTATGTTTTTGTCTATGTATCATCTTCGAAGAGCTTAACAATGGGTTTAGGGTTACGGGTTTGCCTTACCCATAGGGCTACGGACTATGTTTACTATTCATTCACTTCTCTGCATAGCTAAGATCTCGCCATCTAGGTTTAGGTCTTGGTAAGTTCCCCTTCTCTTCAACATGGGTCTGACTTTCCCATCATCATCCACTTACTCCACTAACACTCAATCGCCATCTGGGTTTTGGTCTCGGTGACTTTTGTCTTTTTTTATTTCTTTTGTTTTGTGTTCCTTTTTTTTTCCCTTTCTCCCTTTGTCTCTATTGATTACACAGAGTAGATCTGATGGCCTGAGTAAGGGTCCTAATTATGTCTAGATAACAGTTTTTGGATCAAGATTATCCTTGGGCTGAGTCGGTCGAGGTCATTGCCTCCCATAGTTGGGATCTCCTCTAGAATCAGGGGTCCTGGGGCCTCGGGTAGTCTTCCGGGTGTCGGGTACCCTAAGTGGTGGTGGGGGTTATTTACGAAATCATTCGAGGTCATGGGTATCAGGTACAGGTCATTGCCTCCCACAGTCGGGATCTCCCTAGGAATTAGTGGTCCCTAGGCCTTGGGTAGTCTTCCGAATGTCAGGTACCTCGAGTGGCGGTCGGGGTTATTTGTGAAATCACTCAGGGCCATGTATCGAGGGATGAGTCCGTTTTGGGCTAGGGTGATGGTGGTTAGTCAAGATTGGTCAATGAGGTCTTTGATGTAGTTTTCCCCATTAGTTGCCCCCTATTCCCTGGTCTATGGTCAAATGACCTGGGAATACGAGCCATTTGCACTTATTACTGATAGTTTTGATTGCTGGTGGCATGTAGTTTCAACTATCTAGGTAGTGTCAGTTGAGATGGGTGCTAATGATGGTCGAGCATTTAATGGGCCTCAATAATCGAGGGGACGTGCCAACACTAGTTATGGGTCATGTCAAGCATCGTGTCATTTTGGATCCTTAGGTTATTGAATGGTCACGCTTAAATCTTTTCAATTTTTAGGGATTTGTACGTTGCCTTGTTTCCTTGTTTTATTTCGTTAACTCTTAGATGGGCAACATGTGTAGGGTTAGGGATAGTTGGGGATTTCCTATAAATATCTCGTCCGGCCTTATTCTGATTTCTTTCCACCTCTGTCTCTCATCTCTCCTAAACTTTGTAATCGATTTTCGACAACCTCCTATGTTCTTGTAAGCTATAGCTTAAGCCTCTGTGTCCCTACTACTTCATCTTCAACGACTTATCCTTGTTTGGGTGGTAGCTATTCGCCATATTCTGGCATCCTCTTCTTAAGGTACTTTCTCCTTAGGCCCCTCTTTTTTCTTGTTTTCCTTTCCATTCTCTCATTTTTTCTTTGTTGGTGTTTGATATTTCTTTTTTCTCTGGCATATTTGTGTTGGTGTTTTCCTCCATTTTTCTCTTTTTTTCATTGGTGTTTATCGGTCTTTCTTTTTCTAGTCGCGTTCACTTCATCTTTATTTCTTCATTCTTTCCTGTGTCTATCCACTTGTATAGAAGGTGTCTGGGGATACCGTCGATCGGATGGTTGATGGGGTCGATGATTATCTAAAGTTTGGCAAAACCCTATGGAGCAGGCTACCAAGCCGGCGCCAACTACTGTCTGGGGGCAGCCAGGGAGATTTCTCCTGAGGAAGACTTTAGGGCTGCTTAGTATGGCTCCGACTTGGGGATGAGAACCCTTATTTGGTATTACACAACATATCACATCCTTGAGGGGGTAATACTCATGGATCTAGAGTGGTAGTGTTGTGCTATAGGAGTAAGCCCTTATGGCGGGCCTTAGATTTCCTGTCCCCTCATTTCTCAGGAATCAATTATTTTACCTTGGGCTGGCACCAGGGCAATTAATGCCCAATGCTTGGCGGATAGCCATAGGCTGCATGATGCTATAGGAACTGGCCTTCGAAGGGGCGTATCACCTTACCCTCAATAAATTTTTTCGTTATTACTACCCCAAAGAGCAAGAGCTGGGGTGGTTCTTTTTTACTAGCTAGGACCTGATGCTCACTTTGGTGATGGGGCTCCTGAGTTCAAACAATGGGTGAAGGTCCCGGTACTTTTTTGTCTTAGGTGAGGGCTGGGAATGCCCCTCGGGTGAAGAACCTGAAGTGAAGTTCAACCAAGGCTGGGTGTCAGTCATCAACCTGATAGGTAAGTTGTTACTCATTCATTGCCTGCCATGTGTATTTTCATTTTTTTCTCTTTTTTTACCCGGTACTTCTTTTCCCTTTCCCCTCCCTTTTTTCTTTTTTTTAGCTAACAAGGTGGATGAGGTGTTCGACGATGAGGAGGCTCGCTTTGAGGACGTGATAAACTACCATATTCATGCCTACACAGACCTGGTTACCCCTGCCTCACTTCATCAATGTAGGTTTGGTCTTGATCCTACTGGTAACGCACCCACCTTTCTTACATTTGTTTTCCCCTCTCTCCTTTCTCCTAACCATTTTTTTTATCCTATCAACTTTTAACCTTGGGTTTGCTTCTCATGCAGCAATGAAGATAGACAGAAGATATCTTTCCAAGGCTAAGGAGATTAGGGACAAGGTCCCAGGGGCCAAAAAAGCTAATCATCTGATGATTGTTCGAATGACTACCTAGGTGGAGGTAGCCACGACCTCCAAGAAGAGGAAACGCCACCTTGTCTCTGGTAGTCCTTCTGAGCCCCAAGCCCCGGAGGTGGTTTCAATGCCTCCTGTGGCTCCTTCTAACACCATCCTAGTTGTTGACTTGGATGTGGACGCTAAGGGTTCCTCCCCAGCTCTTATGGCCGGGGTCTCTGTCGTGGTTACCCCAGTAACTATTCCTTCGATTGCCTCCCTGGCCCCTACTGTTGACGCCCCTGTCATTGCCCTCGAGGCTCCTAGTCCCACAGCCGTGGCAGTGGCAACTCCAACCCGTGGGGAGTCTTCTTCTAACCCTCCCCTAGCAGAAGAAGTGCTCCCACTATGGCTTAACTCTTGGTTGATGAGGCCAAGTTTCGGGGGGGACTATCTCATGGTGGGCGTTCCTCCAACCGAACTCAAGTATTTAAAGAACTTCTCTCCAGTCAGGGTCCACAAAGACATAATGCACTCTATAGCCAAGGTAAACTTTTCGCCCTTGGGTGTTTTTGTTTTTTTTTTGTGCCCCCAGTACTAACTATGGTTTATTCTTGTAGATCATGGCCCTAATGACCTCTGCCATCCAGAGGTACAAGTATTGTAAGCAGGTCAGGTCCTATAATCTGGACCGCCTTGCCAAGGTGAGAAATGAGAACCTGGCCCTTAAGGAGGAGGCAAAGAAAATCATTGGCCACCTCAAGAAGAAGTTGAAGTGGTCTAAGGAGTCTCACAAGAGCATGGTGGCGAACGCTGCCGAGCAAGAAGGTCACCTTAAGGGCATGAATGCTTGCCTTTGAGACTTTAAGAGGGACATTCGTCAATCCTGGGATGAGTTGGGGGCTAAGAAGAACCATCACATCAGAGCAGAAAATGATCTCAAGAAGGCCGTTGAGGACGTGATGGAGAAGGCAGTAGCCGACACCCTAGAACGGGTCCACCTCGAAGTTGAGGAGGAGAGGGGGAGAGAGGGGTAGGACATACTGGAGGAGGCCTCCCGGGTGCCCGAAGCCAAGTACTTGGCCTCAGATGCTTTCGGCCTTGTTAGAGTCGATTGTTTTTTGAAGGGTTTCAAGGAGTTTCGAGACTTGGCGGTCGAGTGGTACCCGAACCTGGACTTCTCGTCCATTAAGCCTAATGTGCTCGAGGTAAAGGGTGAGTAGGAAGAAGAGGTTGGCCAGGAAGATGTCGCAGTCGAGGACGAGACCATCAAGGGAGGAGAAGGTGTTGTGATCAAGGGGACGGTTGTTAAGGAGTCAGTGGCACTTGAGATTAAAGAGGCTAACCAAGGAGGTTCCGTCTTAGGAGATATTGCCTCAAGGGATGCCATACCTGAGGCATAATTATACTTTACTTTTTTCCTTCTTTCTTTTTGTCAAGCTCTATAATTTTCCTTCATATGAATGAAAATTTTCCCTTTTTTGTGTTTCTTATTTTTTTATGATGTTTCTTTTTAAACATTTTCCAAATGTCGAGGTGTGATGTGGTGCTTTCTTCTCGCGTGTTGTATCGTAACTTTAAGTTTTTCTAAGTGCTAGTGGTTGTCAGGGGGTTTTAGCTTTTCTCCCGAGTAGGGTAAGCGGCGCTCAATTTTTCTATGTGTTGAGTCCCCTCGAGATTAATGCCTCAGGGATGAGCATGCGTAAATATTTAACCCCAAATTCCCTAAGTGGTGACGTATGTATTGTGAGGCTTTCTCCTTATGTTTTATATGTGTTAATACACCCCAAGGTAATTGAGTAGGGGGTTTGGACGTAAACTTGGCAACAACATGGGGACTTGCCAAATCCCTTATAATTTTTACCGAGTAAGGGTTCCCGATGACACTTTTTTGGGTTTTAGCCTCTTGCTGTTAGTGCCGTCAAGTATCCTTAGATATTTGGCTAAGTTTTAGTTTTATGTTAGGGGCTGTATGTGTACTTACTTGGTGAGGAGGAGTTGACTTGGGTTCCTGAGATTTCTTCCTCGCTTTGCGTCTCTTTAACTGGGAGGTCGCTTCATTTTAAGACCCGGGGTCATGCTTGTAACCAAAAGGTTATTCTTATAACTCGGGGCTAGTCTTGTAACTTGAGTTGGAGAGGCATGCTAGTCCTATGGGTCAGGGTCATCCTCGTGACTTGAGGGTTAATCTTGTAACTTGGGGCTAGTCTTCTAGCCAGAGGTGGAGAGGTGTGCCAGTCTTGTGGCTCGGGGTCATCCTCATGACTTGAGGATTAATCTTGTAACCTGGGGCTAGTCTTGTAGCATGAGGTAGAGTGGCGTGCCAATCTTATGGCTCAGGCTCATCCTCGTGACTTGAGGGTTAATCTTATAACCTGGGGTTAGTCTTGTAGCCTGAGCATAATGGCCTGAAACTTTGTAGTCCTTGCACGGTCAGATTGTTTCAACAGTTGGAACGATGACATTAATTTTATTGATAATACTTTCTCAAGTGCTCTACATTCCAGGGTTGGGGTAAGGGCTCCCCTTGTATCGTTTTTAGGTGGTAGGTCCCAGGCCTATTATAGTGTGCTACCCGATAATGCCCTTCCTAGTTCCGTCTCAGCTTTCCCTCAGTTAGGTCTTGCGTTGCTAGAGTCACCTTCTTGAGTACTAAATCCCTGACTGCAAATCTCCTTATTTTGACTCAGGAATTGGAGTGCTTGGCCATTTTATGTTTGTAAACGGTTGTCCAAAGCACTGCTTCATCTCTTTTCTCTACCAACAAGTTAAGGTTGAGTCTAAAGCCTTCCTCATTTTTCTCTGGATCAAAGTTGCTTACTCTATGCGAGGTCCTTTCTACCTCAATGGGTATTAATGCCTCAGTTCCAAATACTAACTAGAATGGTGTTTCCCTCGTAGGAGTCCTCATCATGGTATGGTACACCCAAAGGACACTCGGGAGTTCCTCAGGTTAAAGGCCCTTGAAAATGTCTAGCCTCTTCTTGATCATGTCCAGGAGTGTTCTATTCATGACCTCTACCTAGCCGTTGGTTTGAGGATAAGCTAGGGAAGAAAAGTGATTCTTGATACTGAGCTCCATGTAGAATTTTTGATACCTGGCATTGTCAAATTGTTTATCGTTGTCGCTAACTATGACTCGGAGGATCCCAAACCAGTAGGAGATGGATCTCCATGTGAAGTCGTAGATATTCTTCTCAATAATCTTTACCAAAGGCTTGGCTTCTACCCACTTGGTGAAGTAGTCGACGGCTACCACTAAAAACCTCACCTGTCCTTTCCCCACGGGGAGTGGCCTAATTATATCGATCCCCCACTGAGCAAAGGGATAGGATCCCATCCATTGGGACCAATTCCTCTATGGGTGTCTTAGAAATGTTGGTAAATCTTTGAAACTTGTTACATTTCCAAGTGACGAGGGCTGTATCTTTTTGCATAGATGGCCAATAGTGCCTAGCACGGATCGCTTTGTGGGTCATTGCCCTACCCCCCGAGTGGCTTCCACAGATCCCTTCATGTATTTCTCGGAGCATATAATCAGCTTCCTCCTCAGACAGGCACCTAAACAGGGGAAGAGTAAAGCTCCTCTTATAGAGAGTGTCGCCAACAAATAGGTATTGACTCACTCTGACCTTTACTTTCCTGGGTTCTTCCTTATCCTTGGGCAACTCGTCATTTCTCAAAAACCTTGTGATTTGCTTAACCCATTAAGGTTCAGGGCCTACCATGTTAACTTCTCTTTCTTTCCTGACTTTGATACTTGGCTTAAGTAGGCACTCGATGAGGATTTTGACCACTTAACTAACCTTCTCGAGGTCTCGAGTTTATGTAGTATGGTTCTAAGTGGCTGATCTATTAGGACCCGGATGATGTGAGCTTGGAAATAGGGCCTCAGTCGTCGAGCAGTCACGACTAATGCAAACACCATTTTCTCCACCCTTGGGTATCTCTCTTCTGCCCCCCTTAGGGCTTGGCTAGTGTAATATACTAGTGCTTGCAACCTGGCCTCTTCTCTTACCAGTACCAAGTTTACTGCCGTATCTAACATAGATAAGTACAAGTAGAGCACTTCACCTTGCTTTGGTTGATTGAGTAGTGGTAGACGCCCGAGGTGGTTCTGAAGTTCCTAAAAGGCCCTGCCACACTCCTTATCCAAGTTGAAAGCCTTCTTTAATAGGCAGAAAAAGAGGCAGCACTTATTTGTGGACCGGAAGATGAATCTGCTTAATGTGGCGACCCACCCGGCTAAGAGTTGTACCTCCTTCATGTTTCTTAGAGCTTGCATATCAAGTATGTCATGTACCTTCTCAGGATTGGCTTTTATCCCCCATTGGGAAACCATAAACCCAAGGAATTTCCCAGCTGACACCCCGAAGGCACATTTCCTGGGATTAAGCTTATTCTTATGCTTCCTCAAGGTTTGGAAAGTCTCTCTTAAATCTAAGAGGTGTTCTTCAGTTCGTAGACTCTTTAGTAGCATGTCATCTACATAAACCTTGACATTCCTTCCAATCTAGCCTTTAAACATTTCATTGACAAGCCTTTGGTAAGTCACCCCTGTATTCTTTAGCCTAAAGGGCATGACCCTGTAGCAATAGAGTCCTCGGTCAGTGATAAAGGCAGTTTTCTCCTAATCAGACTCATGCATTTTTATTTGATTATACCCTAAGAAGGCATCCATAAAGCTAAGAGTTTGGTGGTCAGCCGTAGAATCTACCAACATGTCGATCTTCAAGAGTGGGAAGCTATCTTTTGGGTAGGCTTTATTAAGGTCGGTGAAGTTGACACACATACACTACCTCCCATTCAGTTTTCTCACCATGATCACATTTGCCAGCTAGTCGGGGTAGTAGACTTCCCTCACAAAGCTAGCCATAACTAGCTTTTCTACCTCTTACGTGATTGCCTAGTTCCACTCTGGAGCAAAGCTTCTCTTATTTTGCTTGACGGGCCTTGAGGTTAGGTCAACATTCAACCTGTGCATGGCCACGTGGGGAATAATTCCTGGCATATCTTCATGCATCCAAGAGAACACGTCCTGGTTTCTAATAAGGAAGTCTTATAGTTGAGCTTTGAATTCTTTGCACAAGTTGGATCCCACTTGAGTGACTCCATCAAGTATGTTAGGATTGAGGGTGACATCTCCCAACTCTCCTATAGGCATGGCTATTACCTAAGTCCTCTCATCTCAGATTTCTAAGTTATTGATTGTCAAGCTTTCTTTTAGGGCCGGGTCCCCTTTAAGCGAGGCCATATAGCATTCCATGGCTGTTACTTAGTCTCCCTTAACTTCACTGACTCCCCCGTCAGTTGGAAAGTGCATCAGGAGGTCGTAGGTTAAGGTGACTACTCTGAGCCGATTGAGCGCCAGTCTCCCCAGGATCGCATTATACACAGAAGGGCAATCTACCACCAAAAAGTCAACTACCTAGGTCGATTGATGCTCCCTCGACCCTGCGGTAATCGGCAGGCTGATAGTTCCCAATGACAGCAACCTGTCACCTGTGAACCCCACTAAGGGTGTTTGAGCTGGATTCAACTTGTCTCACCGAATACCCATTTAATTAAAGGCTGGGAGGTAGAGAATGTCTGTCGAGCTGTCGTTATCAATAAGAATACGGTGCGTGATGTAGTTAGACACCACCGTCACCACCAAGGCATCGTCATGCAGTTGGCTCACCCCTCAAGCATCTTCTGTAGAGAAGGTGATAGGAGGATGATCTGCTTTTTTATGTTTGGCTAGCCTCTCAGTCATCATTGGTTGGTTTCTCTCTACGAGAATCTGTCTCACGTGGGATCTCCTGGCCAACCTAGATTCTCCTCCCCCGACAAACCATTCTCTAAATCAACTCATCGATGGTGGCCGGGGCCTTTCCCTTCAAGGCTTCCCTCATCGTCGCAATCTCCTTCCTTACATCTTCCATCCTTTCCTCCTAAGAGCCTAGGATGGGAACTCTTTCTTCATGGTGACTTTCTTGAAACCAGGAGGCCAAGTTGCTTAGTGTGTTATCTTCATGCCCTTAGCCATGGCTTCAGGCTAGGGGGCATTGGACCCAAGTTGCCCCATATCACCCTCGCCTGGCATGGTCCTCCAACCTCTCAGTTCTAGGATAATCTCCCAGTTTTGCTCCATCAATAGTTGCACAGTTGCCGTTAGCTCCTGAATCTTCCACTCAAGTATGTCTACCCTTGGGGTTGGGGGACATGCCCCGTCAGAGACAGAGGTTTCCAGTCCATCAACTCCATTAATATAGTCGTGCTGAGCCGCCATTGATTTGGTCTTCTAGATGTCGGATACCTCGAGTGGTGGTTGGGGTTATTTGTGAAATCACTTGGGGGCATGTACTGAGGATGAGTCTATTTTGGGGCTAAGGTGACGGTGGTCAGTCTAGATCGATCGATGAGGTCTTTTATGTAGTTTTCCCCATCAATAATATTTAGGCTCATCTCCTCCAAAGCACTTAGGAGGGATTAGGTTTCATTAGAGAGTTCAAGTTCTTTTTCACTCTCCGAAGAGGACCCTTGTTGGAGGATTGAGATGGTGTCTTGAAGGAACTTTGAATTTGTAGTCAACTCACTAATTTTCCTCTTAAGTTGTGTATTTTTCTTTCCCAACTTGACACTTTGGATGAAGAGGTCATCAAAAGCCTCTTGGGCATCATCTTCTTCCTCTTCATCATCTCCTTTCTCCGCACTACTAGAGTCACTAGTGTCCATAAGTGACCCCATAGGAGTGCCATAAGCCATGAAGGCTTTGATCTCTTATGAGGGATCCTCATCAGTACTTTGAGATTCATGCTCCGAAGCCTAGGAGTCATCTTCCCAACTCACAACCATGGCCTTGCCTTTAAGCTTGAACTTGTTCTTGGAGTATTCCTTAGTGTTTCTCTAAAAGAACTTTTTGAACCTTTTAACCATTAGGACTAAGTCATTATCTAAATCTTCATTTGATTCAGAGCGTTCTTCCACTTTAAGGGCTACGCCCTTCTTCTTGAAGGATTCATTGATGGCCGCTTCAAAGGTTTGAAGGGAACCAATCAATTCTTCAAGCTTCATCACTTGAAGATCCTTACTCTCTTCTATAGCGGTTACTTTAAGCCTAGACTTCTTTGGGAAGGACCTAAGAACCTTCTTAACAACCTTTGACTCGGGAATGTCTTCTCTTAGGCTTCTCATAACATTTACCAAGTTGAACAACTTGGCATTGAACTAGGAGATCTCTTCCATAACATTCATCCTAAGAGCTTCAAGTTGGGTTGTGTACATTTAAAGCTTTAACAATTTTATGACACTCGTACCCTCATAGGTGATGGAGAGAAGTCTTCATGTTTTCTTTTCCATTTTTAGATAAGCTATCCTCCTAAACTCATCTGGAGCTAAGACACTTGCTATGGCATTCAATGCCCTAAAGTTGAACTTGTGAGCATCCACCTCGCTCACTTCATGGTTTGTCAGGCTATGTATGACTATCTACTATTGCACTCCAAACCCTAGGGTTATATGCATTAAGGAAGATCTCCATCTGAGGTTTCCAATGCCTATAGTCGCTTCCATTAAAGAATGAAGGAGTAATGGACATACCATTTTTACTAGGATCTTACTCGGGTTGTTAAGCCCTATACAACCTAGGCTTTGATACCAATTGAAATGCCTATTAAGCTATCTTAGAGGGAGAGAATAGGATATTAAAACTTATTCTACCCTTTTTCAAAGTTGTTGGAATTGATTTTAGATAGATAAATCTTCTAAAAAGTAGTCCAAGTGTGTGTGTGGTACAATGTGTCTATTCGATAATTTCATCAAACACGTAGAGTGGAAGTGTAGTAATAAAAAAATAATGAGACAAGCAATCATACACAATTTACAAGAGATTTATAGTGGTTTGGCATGATGGCCTTAGGTATATTTCATTTAGATTGCAAATATAACCTAGGTAAGAAAACATACAAAACCTACACTACTTGCCCTTCGCAAGTTAATCAACAACACTCAGTGTCTTTGACGAATGTGAACTACTTCCGGTGTCTCCAGCAGAAGGAAAAAAAGTAAATTATAGAAATAAATTTAAATGAATGCAAAGTAAAAAAAAAATATTACCACAAGTTGATTGATATTATTAGTTGCACAAAGTGGGGTGCTCCTTGTTGAGCTAGTTTTCCTTAGCTACCCACAAACCTCAAGCTCTTGGTCCTAATGCTTCTTGAGCTCAACTAAGTGTGAGTTCCCTCTTAAGGTGAACTCACCACAAATTCTTCTTAATAGAAATAACTTGTTCTTGAAGATGAGAGAAGAAAAAAGTGATTCTTGAAGGAAGTATTAGCTATTCAAGCTCTATAACAATAAGAGAATGGAGGTTTCCTCAAAGGCGAAAGCTCTTAATTTGGTAAACTTTCTAACACTCTCTTGGTTGCTTAATATGTTTCCCTAAAGAGGCAACTTCTTTTTTATAAGGAGGTGGAGCCCGATAACCATTGGATTTGAATCTTTAAAAATAGGCAAGGATTTTTAGCCCTCGATTTTCGTAAAATGGGGTTTACATTTTGAAAAATAAGCATGGGGGATTTAAAATTTGCATTTGATAAAATTCCCTCATGATCAATCATGAGATCTTTGATCAATCATGACTCATGATCGATCACGGATTGGTCTCATATGCCTTGGCATCTCATGATCAATCACGGGATCCGCGATCCAACTTGTGATCAATCATGGGAGATAAGGCATGGCCTCAGGTGTCTTAGTTGGGACCCAAATCTGGGTAGTGATCGATCACGAGATCCGTGATCAATTACAAGATCTATGAACGATCATAATCTGAGATTGCAGAGGTCATCCCTTAGTACTTCTAGGGCTTGATCTTTGGGTCATTTTCTATTGGGTTTTGAGAAGGATTTACCACCACATTTATGTTCATTTTAAGGTCTTAAAATGTTATGCAATGCATGCTCAATACCTTGCTTGGTGTGGGCAAATCCGATGTAGTGTTCAGTCTCTTCTTCAAGTCTTTAGTCCACCTAGTCTTCATGTCTTGAACTTGTGGGGACATAAGACACTTACAAGACATAAACCACTCCTTAGTTTGTGCATAGGATTGACATACATTAACATGCTCTAAGGGATTTCACGAAGGAAATCAGTCCACACAATGTCTAAGATCAATAATCTTTCACAAAATAGGTGTAGATCTAAAGATCAAACAAGATTCCTTAGTATCAAGCATGGATCTATAGAATTTTTAGAAGATTCACACACAAATTCACATAGACTAAGAATTTCAAAGGAAATTTCATTAGCTCAACCATAGGAAACAAGATCTCTTACAAAGAGGCTCAGATTCAATGATCACACATAGTTTTCATAGAATTAAAAGATTTCCCAAAATCAAAACTTAAGGATATAAGATAATCAAAGAGGAAAATGCACCACATCATCTATAGTGAAATACCACGTAGGTTTATCGTAGAGTGAGCTGAATAGGATTTCTAAATTTTTTTTACTCCTTTTTAGATTGTTAGGATTGATTTTAATTCAATTTTAGTCTTCTTATATTTGAACCAAGTGTGTGTATGCTACAAAATATCTACTTAAGAATATTGTCAAACTGGTGGTATGCAAGAGTAGTTGCGAACTTAATAGTAAAGAGACAAACAATCACACAATCAATCCACCACAAGAGATTTATAGTAGTTCGATACAATGGCCTACGTTAACTCTTCTAAAGCTCACTAGCAATCTTAGGTATATTTCATTTAGATTGTCTAATACAATCTAGGTCAAAAACATACAAAACCTATTCTTCTTTCCCTTGGCAAGCTACACAATACACTTGGTGTCTTTAGTGAGTGTAAGTTACTTCCTGTGTCTCCGGCGGAAGCAAAGCAATGAGAATATGTAAATGAATGCAAATTAATATGAGGAGTATGCAAATATTACCACAATATGGCTGATGTTGCTACTATGTCAAGTGGGAGTGCTCCATGTTGAGCTAGTGTGCCTTAGATCACCCACAATGCTTCAAGCCTTGGTTCTTGAGCTCTTAGAGCTTAACCAAGCTAGGGTTTTCTCTTGGGACAACCCACAAGTGACTCTCTTCAAGAATACTAGCTAATGGTAGAGAGAGAGAGAGAGTAGTGTAAAGAGTGTGTTTCTCAACAAGGTAGTAGGCTTCCAAGCTCAAAAGTAGTTTTTCTTCAATGGAGGCTCCAATTTGGCAAGGGTTCTAACACTTTCAAATGCTTAAAGTGTTTTCCTAATGAGGAATTTTTTTATTAAAGTGCACAGAATACACTTTCAACCATGGGATTGGAATCTCCCAAAATAGGGAAATAATGGTGGCCTTAGAACAAACAATGGAGTTTTGAAATAACTAAGTCGCACCCCTGACCGGCTAGGCACTTGGAGACCAGTCAGGCTAAGACCCATGCGTGACCGATCAGGCCTTAAGGGGAAACTCCCTCGGGTGCCTAAGTCTGAGTGTCCTGGTCAGTCAAGCACTTGGAGACCATTCAGACCACTGTGCCTAATCGATCAAGCCC
>JAOXJP010096797.1:0-14513 GCA_025762735.1 Platanus orientalis | reverse complement strand
TATATATATATATATATATATATATATATATATATATATATATATATATAATTACTTAAGTCCTTATTGAGTCCATGTTACATGATATGTGACATTGCCTATATATATATAAAAGGATTATTTCTAAACTTAATTTTCATTAAGAGCTTTAGACAAAATTATTAAGGGCCTGTTTGGCAGCCACCTGTAATGTGATCATTTCATTTTAAAATTTCCCAGACATTTGTAGTCTTTAAAGTGACGGTTCAATGAATTCATTCAAATTTATAGTGATTTGTTTCTACCAATAAATGAAAAGGATTTATACTGATTTGTAAAGGAGAATGATTGTCTGTATTGACAAAGGCCTATGTAAACATGTCATTGAAATTTTTTATAAAATGAAATGATATATGTTATGAGTTCATTTTAAGCCAACACCTTCTGGCTACAAGCCTACAAATGCCTTGAAAATTTGACATGAAATGATTTCATTTCAGGAGCTGCCAAACACGACCCAATACAATAAATAAAATTGGAAATTGGGATCCACCGATTTAACACCCCAATACCCCCTATATATTGACATGAATCCAATCCAATGACTGACGACCCATGTGAAAATTGGTGTCCTGCCAACTATATTGAAAGCAGGGTATATCATTTGGACAATTTAGCGTGGTGAGTTTCCCTTGGATGAGGTCTTCGTTGAGGGAGATTATATTTTCGAAAGGTCTGTTAGCAAAAACGCTTAGCTTCGAATATCAAAAAAGGGGAAGGCATTCCGGAGAAGAAGCCATGAACCCTTTAAACCTATTCCTTTTCTCGGATCATTTAATGTGTATAGCGACATATTACCAAAAAGAATTGCGATATTTTCGTGATGGGAATCTATTACGTCAGTGCATTTTGACAAGTGAGTACTACTGCAGCAACGGAATAGTACTTGACAGCTTCATAAAGTACAAGCGTGCGACCCGCTTCAGATTATTATTATTTTTTTTTCGGTAAACGTCCCTCTTCAAATTTGAATTCAGGTCCCCCAGTGGTTTCTCGATCCAAGAGCCCTCTCTCCAAATCTAACGACTAATCCAAAAATTTTAAATAAAAATCAATGGCGTTTCGAATTGGATGATCTCAACGAAGACGAGAGTGGTTTGTATCCGCTCCTTTTATCATATGCTCCTCGCTACACCCTGTGGGGGACCCCCTGATGGGACACTCACGAGGGGGAATCAAAAAAAATTTCAGGCCATTAAGGGGAGGGCACATCAGCACCGACAACTACGTGGCACTAACAGACTTGTACATATAATTTGCTAGAAAATTTGTGTTAACATTTGTGTTTTTGGCACGTTTTGTGGGACATGACACCAAGACAAAGATTTGACGTCCAAAATCAAAATAACAGTATTGGTTCAAACCAAGAAAATAAAAATCGTCTAAATGATCCATAACAGTCCTAAAAAAAAAGAGGACTTTCAACCAAAAGAAGCTTCAACTTCTCCTCTTATAATTATGAAATCATTACCAAATTTCATAGATGGCCTTAATAACAATAAGATAGATTGAATGCAAAACATTTAAGCAAAAAGGATTGAGGCCTTGATTGAAATGAGTCATGACAGTCATCTGCCATTTCCAAATCATACAAAAAAAGAAAATGCCACTAGAACGCAAGCAATTTTTGTTAGGATGAATGATTTATTTGAGGATAACAATGATACTGTCGAAAATAGAAATAATAGTCAGAACCAATACCATAATAATCAAAATACAAGACTATTCATTCCTCATAATAGAAATCCTCCACAAAATACTAAAAGTGGAAATAATGGAGGAACTCCACCAAACGTTCAATAAAAAAAGAGAAACGATAGAGTTCCACCACCACCTCCAAATGAGGGAAATGGAAAACAACATTATCAAAATCTGCCACCCCCACCTGCGAATGTCATTATGGTGGCGTTCCACCAAATTTCCAGCAAGAGGAAAGTGCTAGTGGAATTCCACTGCCACCACCTACAAATGTAGATGTCGGGGGGCAACAATATTCAAATGCATCACAGTATAGAAATGGATATGGAAGAAATAATGCAGGAAATCCTCCTAATTTTCATCAAAATAAAGGATTATTTAGGTACCTCGGCAACCACCCCCGAATTACAGATTCAGGGGACATTTTTACCAAAATCCTCGACCAGGAGGATAGTTTCCACAAAGGGTGATGTGAGATCCACCAGGCTATGGTTTGGCTATTACTCACCTGACATGAATAATCAGCCAATGATAATGGAAGAAGTTGTTAATATCGTAAATGATGTCATGCATCAGACACCTCATAAGAGGATGTCTAAATCTATTTACCGAAAGTCATACCCGGAGTGGATAGACCAACTGGTGGGGATGCCCAGGGGATTTATAGTCTCAAAATTCATGTTATTTTTGAGAGAAAATGATCAATCCACCGTAGAACATATAGGGCGCTTTACTATGTAGTGCAGAGAAGCATCCACAAATGATTTTCTTAAGTTAAAACTATTTGAGAATTCATTAATAAGCACGACATTTTCTTAGTACCTTAATTTACATGCTAACTCTATTTAGTCTTGGCAAGAGATGGAAGAACACTTTCATTCACAGTTCTTCCATACAAAGCCAGAAGTTTCAATGGCGGAATTGTCCATATTGAAGCAACTATTAGGAGAGTTAGTGGAAAAGTACCTGTCGCGATTCAAAAGAGCTAAAAAAAGGTGCTCAGTGGCTTTGCCTAAAATGGAATTCATGAAACCATCCATGAACAACTTGGATATCGAGTTGTAAAAGAAATTCGAAGGGGTGAAATTTGAAGATCTTTTCGAGTTATGCACGAAAAAGACTAGATATAAATGACTATTAAGGGAGAAAAATAATAGATATACCTCCTTCTCTATAATTTATTACGTTGATATGAACTACGAGATTGACGTGACAAAAATTGTTTCAAAGAAGCTGTGTGTATGTTCGACTCTTCAAAGAAAATTCAGAGGAAGTAGTACTTTTGAAATAAAAAAGATTTCATCTAATCCAGGAAGGTATTAGTCTTTTGACATAACTAAGGCATTAGATTCTTTTTACCAATTGTTAATGGTTAAGTTCATTAATTAGCCAAAGGACACAAAATCACCTCGGTTGAGGAACTAAAAAAGTATGATTTTTATGAGTGGCATGGATCGAAACCCATTTTTCTATTAATTGTATAGTGTTCCATAACATTATACAAGATAACATGGATAAGAGTTTATTGAAGTTTCTTGAAAACAACAAAGAAGAAATGGGGGAAGGCATAGATCCAATTCCTTCAAGTGTGCCATTAAACATGGTAGAAATCAACATTAAAGGAACATCTAAAAAACCGATAGTCAATAATAAAGAGAAAGGAAAAATAGATGTCATCATCTTCAAAAGGAGTTCGGTCTATAGTGGTTGGACCAATAGAAGCAAAGAAAGAAAACAATGATGTTAAAAGACTTAGTCACGTCAATCGGAAATATATGCTATAATCCTTGTTTAAACATGATCAACCAATAGGGAGGAGAAATTTTGTTCCATATATTAGTATGCAACAACAAAGGAGGAGAAGGCCTGAAAGAAGTTATCCACCAACATATCCTAATACCTTTAGAATGAATCAAGATAGATGGACTTGGGTTAGGCCTGGTTCTGAACATGAAAGAACTGTTGTTCCACCCCGAAATTCTTTAGGGAATCATGCAAATATGCATAGGTGGGTTAAATTGCCATTGCGACCAACTAAACAGTGGAATAGATTATTCCATCCAAAATTTCCCCTACTGATTTATGCTCCACTAACTAGGACTCGTAATAGGAGATTGCAAAAGGAGACGCACATCATAACAAAAGATTCAGCTGAAATATTAAAATGAGAAAGGCATGAAAATGTCATCGGTAGGAAAAATGTCTACCGAAAGAATCCCGAGATTGGGGGTGGGCATGAGTCGCACTCAGGCCGCGCCATGGTAGGCCCGACATAGGCCCACTATATTATATGATGGACTCAGGCTCCAGCCAAGCCCAAAATTTCTTTAAAATATAGGCCTAAGCCTAGCCCACGTTAATTTATCGGGCCTCTGGCCGGCCCACTTTCACAAATCTATCTATAAAGCCTTCTACGCAAATCATAGATATTATACTCTCCAATAATAAAATTAACATTTTATTTAAAGATAATTGTAATTTACAATTTTATTTATTGCAAAGAAGTTGAATTCATCATATGGCCATGTCAACTTGTCTAGGACCCCATGCTCACAATGTCTAACACCTATTTAAACCAAGCTCAAGGTCATTCAATCTTTTCATTTAAACTAAAAAAGAGATCGGCTCACCAACTGTGTAAACCCAGCAAACCACACCGTTATATGTATGGGATTTTATTATTATTGTTGTTTCAGATTTAAATAGAATTCTTAGCTTGATGAAACAAGTTTGTTCACAGGGTACTAATGCAATAACTATCAAAATGAAAGATAAATCATAGTAATATGGATAACAAGCTATCGTAGATATGAAATGGAGAAGAAGATTGAAGTATTGAGTAATAAAATTATAAGAAAACAACAAAGAAACACTAACTAAGATTTGTTTATTAAAGCAAATCAACATTTATAACAGCATCCGTGGGGTACTAGAAGGGTTCAGGATTTACTAAAACCCTTTATAACAAATTCCAACCTATTTTTGACTCTCTTTGACTTCTACTTGATTTCTATCGCTATAACACTTCTACTAATATTAGACTACCTAAACCTAAAATAAACTAATCTCCCCAAATTGTTGATCCAATTAATCTAGTAATAAAATCTGATCGGAAAATTTGAATTTTGATACCTAACAAAAATATTAAACCAAAATACCCATACACGAAATCTAAATTAAGGAAAAACAGAAAAATAACAAAAACAAAACAAATTCTAGAGAAACTACTCCACATGCAAGGTATATATGCCCCCAAATTAGCTGGCAGCTTCATAAACATTATAGGTCCCTGTGGACCTTATCTGGAACTCGAATATGAACTCTGGGAATATTCTTCCCAAAATTGTCATGTCCCCTATCAAAAACCATTCTTTGTACAGCTTCTGTATGGGGAAATATATATTTGATATGTCTAAAACAATAAACTATTTCAGTTAGAGAATTTGGTTTCTAGATATATCTAGAGTAGCCAAAATAAGGCCTGTGCTATGGTCATTTGACAATCAGCATTCAGCACACCATTTGGACACCTCAGTGGTGCAAAGGAGAGATCTTACTCAAAAGTTCATCAGTTGCAACAACTATTTAATATGAATAATCCATGTCAGGAGTACATAACATCAATTAATACACAACAAGTATGCCTTTAATATTTTTGGGACTTGTGTACCCATGTGACATAAAACATTATCATATCACGCATACATGTTTTCTAAGAATTCATCATACAGTACATTAGATCATTGAACTCCTTTAAACACATCCCAACATTTCTCCTGAGGCATCATTGTTCATAATATCTTATATGCAACAGTGGGTTAGAGTTTACAGAACCCCAAATGCATACTGTCCTGCACTAAACCAGTATATTTTTCTATAAAAAATCTGTAAATCTTTCTAAACCATGTCAATTAAACTTATAAGAGCTATATTGCAAAATAAATATCAGTCTTTTTGGGGTCTTGTAGGCTTGGAGCAATGGAATGTACGAAAAAAAGAGTACAAATATGAATGAGTTCATTTTGAACCATTATTTTATGGCTAAATTTGAAATGAAATGATTACATTATAGGTAGTTTCCAAACAAGCCCTTAATAAGTTGTATATAATACAAGTATATATTATATATAGAAAACTTCGGGCCGACATAAGCCCAAGCCCAGCCCTCAAAAAATGTTCGGGCCTTGGGCCCGGTTCGGGGCTTGTCAGGCTTAGCTAGAGTCAGGCTTTTTTGGGCCAAATTTCTGGCCTGGCTGGGCCGGGTTTAGGCTGGCCTGGGCCCATGCTCACCCCTAGTTTTAACCCTGTAAACCTCATTTTTATGAATACCGATTTCTTTAATTGAAAATTATTTATAAGGTTTTAATTAGGGCTATCAATGAGCTGAGCTTGGAGCTCGGCTTGTTAAGAGCCGAGCCAGAGCTTTGTTATAAGCTCGGTCAGTTGAGCCTAAGCTTTGATTTAAGCTCATTTATTAAGTGAGATTGAGGCGAGCTTCATTAAGCTCAGCTCACTAAAAGTTCGGCTTGTTAAGAACTTGATTTAGATAATAATTTTATAATAAAATTATAAATAGTGATATTGGGTCTTTTTTTTTCTAGTGGGCCGAGCCGAGCCGAGCCAAGCCTGAGCTTACCTTCACGAGCTTGAGCCTGGTCTTCATGTGATGAGCTTGAGCCGAGCTGGGCAAAGCTTGGCTCATTGACACCCCTACTTTTAATCATAGTTTTGAGAAACTGGCCATTAAACCAATAAATTAAACAGTTCAGGTCAAATCGGGTTCAACTGTTGGTTTATATGATCTACGTATGGTTCATTTCATATAAGTAAAATGTAATAAATTATCAAAAAAAAAAAAAAAAAAAATTCATAATGCATTAGAAGGCTTATGACTTAGTTTTTATTTTTTAGACATACCAACAAATGTAATAAAATACCAAAAAATAAAAATAAATTCATGGAAAGTGGGATTGGAATTTGAAAAGTTGCATTTCTAATTTTCTTCTTCTTAATTTGCTAAAAAAAACTGGTTGATTTTGTTAGAACCAATTAATTTTCATCGGTTTTGCCAGTTCTATGCGGAGTTTGCCATTTATTTTTTAAAGCTTATATAGAACTATTTAGGGTGATGGTTCAGGTCTAACTAGATTGGATCACCTAGTTCAATTTGGTTTTCAAAACTATGGTTTTAACCCTTTATACTGTTAGTAACTGATATTTGGAATGCAGGGATTTGACAAGATTATGAAGTAACAATGCCCGAGTCATGGATCATGCTTTCCTTAAGACAATATTTTCCCTTTACTCCATTCTTAAAAGAAACAGAGACTACAATGAGTTAGTAAACTTGTTTCTAGGATAAAACAGGCCCAACCGAAGTTGTCTTATTGATTAGCAGTTTGTAGCACCATGAGATCAACCCTTGAACACTAAATGTTAATTTTCCAGAATTGTATGCAGAGAGAACAATGGGTTTCACAAAGAAAAAAAAAAGGTTTTAGAATGAGATGAGAGAGATAGAGATAGAGATTTTCAAGTAAAGTGTACTTTGGGGATTCCCTTTCTTTTATAGAAATAGTAGGGACACCTTAAGACATGTCTGTAGACATTCTAGACACCCTTTCATTGTTGAACATACATGTGTGAATGTCTATAGACACCTTGGACATGTTTGCACATTTCCTAAAAAAACATACCTAAAAAATACAATTCCATTGTAATTTTTTACATGGAGAGCATCCTGATTGATAACGCATATGCCCAATCGATCGGCTTTAGGCCTTGGATTGATAGGCATATACCAAACTAGAAGGCCTATGCCTTTTGATCAATCAGATATATGCCCAATTGATTGGGCCTAGTTGCTCCAATCGATCGGGCTTTGCCCTCTTGATCGATTGGGCATGTGTTTGATCGGTCTCCTAAATTTTTCAACATTCTAACAATCCCCCATCATTTTGAAAATTTGGGAAAAATTGATATGACAAAGGAACTTGTATACAATTCTGGGTTTTGTTCAATATTCTATGATATGCACTATTCTGTAAACAACAAGTATTTATTTCATATAAATACAATATTTAAAATATAATGAAAAGAATGACTTACTTGACTGGATGAATTGACTATAAATTAGACCCAAATTGATTAAGGCTAGTGTTTGACACTATGTTCTTAAGATAGATTTCGCCCCTCGCAGTGGTGCTTACGAACTGTTTAGGCATCTGCCTTCTAGGATACAATGATCTACACACACAGAAGAAGCACTACAATTTGTGTGCTTAACGAATCAAACTTGTGTTGTTTTCTCTCTCTCTCTTAGAACACGCTATAATGCTCTCTCTCTATATGCCTAATTTTGAACACCCTCTATGATGCCTAAAATAACATACTACAAATTTTGGATTTGGAATTGTATATAAAATGAAAGAGGGATGATTTATTTATAGTCATAGAGACACAACTCTTAGTGTTCGAATAGACATGAAAGAAAAATGATGCATTTTTGTAGCCACATTCATGTCAATTCAAAATAGACAAGAGGTTAGAAGGTGCGATTTAATAGCCAACTCCATGTCCCTACGTAACAAACATGTGCCAAAAAGGTTATTTAATAGCCATATGTGTCTATTTGGTCCAAATAGTCACTAGGGGCAAAACTGTAAAACCATAAGAATGGATAGACCCCCACAAGGGAAAAAGTGTAAAACCCACACCAAGTAGTCACACCCCCACAGGTATAACCGAATTTGGGAGAAACAACAATTCGACCAACCCAACCCAATTTGACCAGGCCCGATTTGGTTCAGTGCGCGCACATGTGTGTTTATATGGGCCTGGCCCATGTTGGTTTTGTCCTCCCCCATCCACAAAACAACAATGCCCCTTGGGGCGCAAACTTATGTTCAACATAACTCTATATAAACCCACAAAGTTTTATGGGTTAATCCATATGGGATTATTCAAATTTCACACCCTTCTACCAATTTTACTAGTGTTCAACTAGGCACTTTTGGAGACAATTTCTCATTCACCCATTAATGGTTTTGAGCATCCAACTATATGGTGTTGTTCTCCTCATTGAGGTAAACACTAACACATGTGGACCCCCCTTAAACTATTTGTGGGTCCCACTTTTATTTTGACTCAAAGATGCCAAAACCATCAGCTTTTGCACAATAAAATCTAGGCACTTTTCAAAACCGTTTCCAACATTGGGTAGGTGGCAAATTTTGCATAAATGAAGGGGTACACATACTTGAACCTTCACTTAGTCCAAATACATCAAAGTTTTTCAAGGTGCTTAGTAACCCTAGTTTTGAACTAAGGACTCCATTTTGACTAAATCGGATATATCGAACACACAATTAAACTTACTAGTGTTCAAGCATAGCCAACACATTTATGGCCTTGTGCTTTTATCCTAATTAGTTAGTGCTCTAGTAAACTAAGCTTTAAGTCTTATAAGAAGCGATCCCACTTTCACACTTACATAGGTGAATATATCGAAAGTATATCTGCATGTATTACACTTCTCCATACAAATATAGACTCATTAAGAGTACTTAAACTCACCATCCTTTATTCATGCAGACATGCATTAATTGTGGATGAATTAGAGATATTGTTATCTTTTTGTTTTAATGCATATTGTTGAATTCTATAATTTGTTTTTTCCATTGAACCTGATTACAGGTTGGGTTCCCACCATAGTCAACTTAATTAATAGGGTTTAATCTCATCCCCCTGGACGACTTTCAGATCATATCCCTTGCAAGGCCCTTGGTAAAGGGGTCAGCTAGATTCTCTTTCAATCTAATAAATTCCAATGTGATTACTCCATCTTTTAGAAGTTCCCTTATATATAAGTGTCTTAGATTAATATGTCTAGATTTTCCATTATACATATCATTGTACGCTCTTAGCAACGTGGCTTCACTATCGCTATGCAAAGAAATACTAGGCATTGGTTTAGACCATAATGGTATTTCATAAAGTAAGTTCATTATCTATTCTGTCTCTTTGCACACAACTCCTAATGCAATAAACTCTGCTTCTATAATGGAATAAGCTATGCAAGTTTGTTTATTGGATCCCTAAGATACCACGGTGCCTCCTATAGTGAATATCCACCCACTAGTTGAATCATATGAACTAAATATTCAACTAACAAACATTTTTCTTTACCGGAAACTTTGGTTAATCTTCATTCTTTTCACATAACTGAAGTTGCTCTTCTATTTGAAGATCTTATGCAAGTTCTTCTAGGGACATCTCATTCATCTTATGTTTAAGACTCTTCTTTTGATCCCACCATGATTGAGGAAGTTTGTCCAAGATTGAACCAACTAAAATTGATTCATCCATTTTACTTTCTTTCCTTTCAAATTGTCCCACTATGTATTCTAATTCATATGAAATTGATTCAAAATAGACTTGTTGTCAGTCATATTAAATTCTAGAAATTGACTTACCAAGACTTTCTTTCTTTTGGCATCTTGAAACTTGCATTTAACTTACAATGCCTCATATATATCTTTGGCATACTCTATTGCTTCATAAACATTGAACAGGGTATCTGACAATGCATCAAGAATGTGTCCTTTGTAGAGATAGTTGTCTAGTTTCCACTTCCTTCTTTTGTCTGGTTTATATAAGTGTTTCTTCCTTTTGTTCTAACGGTTTCAGAATTGTGAGCCCAAATACAATGCCTAAAGAAGTGAGAAGAAGATGAAACTTGTGTTACCAGTGCTTGAAGTTCGATCCATCAAACCTTTCTAGTTTCATCATATTGGACTTTAGATCATTAACCAACGATTGGACTATTAAAGATTGGGCCATTGTCATTAATCTTGTCAATCAAAATATTATCTTACGATTGTTAGTAACTGATTTTTAGAATGCAGAGATTTGACAAGATTATGAAGTAATAATGCCTGAGTCATGGATCACGCCTTCCTTAAGACAATATTCGCCCTTTACTCCATTCTTAAAAGAAACAAAGATTGCAACAAGTTATAAAACTTGTCTTTAGGATAAAATGAGCCCAACTGAAGTTGTTTTGTTGATCAGTGGTTTGCAGCACTATGAGATTAACCCTTGAACATCAAATGTTAATCTTCTCGAATTGTATACAGAGAGAACAATGAGTTTCACAAAGTAAAAAAGGCTTTAGAAAGAGATGAGAGAGATAGAGATTTTTCAAGTAAAGTATACATTGGGGATTCCCTTTCTTTTGTAGAAATTATAGGGACACCTTGAGACATGTCGTAGATGTTTTAGACACCCTTTCATTGTCGAACAGTGATGTGTGAATGTCTACAGACGCCTTGGACATATCTACAGATTTCCTAAGAATAAAGAAACCCAAAAAAACACAACTTTCTGTTGCAATTTTTTGATTGGAGAGCATTCTAATCAATCACGCATATGCCCAATTGATTGGCCCTAGTCCTTTGATTGATTGACATATACCCGACCGATCGGGCCTATGCCTTCTAATCGATTGAGCATATGCCCGATAGATCTGGCCTAGCCACTCTGATCGATTGAGCATATACACGATCCTTAATCGATCAAGAATGTGCCTGATCAGTCCTCTAAATTTTTCAAAAGTCCAACATAGACACCTCACCTTTGTACATGGGGACAGGAGAGAAAATCCTTTACAACAAACTTAAATAACATTAAACATAAATTGCCCTCAAAGAATGACATCTATACAAAAAAATTCAAATTTTACATTGGGTGGGAGTTTTAATACATGTGTTGCATTGTAGACTTACACGTGGGCCCTCTCTTAACTACTTGTCTTTCTTTGACGACAATTTCCATTTAATGTATTTAGGCTTGTTGTAGAGGATTTGTAGACAAATTAGGTGTAGCATATCCTTTCCTTTTGTCATTTTTATTTAGGCACATTTTTATACTTTTTTTTGGAAAGGATCTGTTACACTCAAAGCAATATGTTCCTTCGTGTCCCCACAACACAAGCTGACGTGATGTTTTTGAATTTTGGTATCTCTTTTTTGCTCTCTTTAAATAGGGAGCAAAAGTTCATTTGAACTTGTTTTATGATTTTAACCTTGTAAACCCCATTTTTATGGACTGAAGGATGTTCTATCTAGGATTGTACCTTCAACCCTACATAAGGGCTATGGGCCCCATGCAAAAGTGTATGGGGCCCACACCCTCCGCGAGAGGAGGGAGGTACTATCCTGGACAAACATTCTTTCTCTTTTATGGATACTTATTTATTTTCATTTAAAAATTATTTTTACAGTTTTAACCTTATGTTGTTCACCTTTTGTGTGTGGGGATACGAAGGGATATATTGTATCATATTGTATTGGATGTAGCAGATCCTTTTTATTTTTTAATTTTTTTATATATTAGTCGTTAACCCATGTGAATTCACATCGGCAATTTTGTCTACTATATATATTTTATTTTTAAAATGTGCTATATAAATTTGTTACTAGTTAGAAAAATAATAAGATTAATAAAAAATAGAGAAAATAAATAAAATAAATACAAAAAATTATAATTTAGGGAGATCCTTTAGTTCAAGTATGATATAGGTTTTAGAAAGAAAAAAGAAAACATCTTTATAAAAGTGAGAAATATTTATGTAACTGAAAGCATATATTTTATCATCAATAGATGAATATAGCTTTATAAATTCCTTTAAATTGGTATTGAAGTCCATTGATAATAATGATAGAAGTAATATAAAATATTAAGTAAAAGAAGTGATAAATACCTAAGTAATTCAAACTAGATATTGTAACCATCAATAAATGAATATAACTTTTTAGATCCCATTAAATTGGGTTTGAAGTTCATTGATAATAAGGATAGAAGTAATGTAAAATATTAATTAAAAGAATAATTCAAAATTACATTTAAAAGTTATGTAAAAACAATGTTCTGAATAAAAAGAAAATAAAATAAATTAAAACTAATCTCTTTAGTACTCCCATTTCTAAGGTATTCAACGCAATTTGCAAAAGAAAAACAGTTATTGATTAGTGTATATAATTATATCATTGAATTTTAGGTGATATAATAAATTATAGTGTAATAGAATTTAAATATATGATAAAAAACAAAATTTTGCTTTAATTTGAAATATTTATTGAAGTAAAGACTGTACATGATATTAACATTTTTTGCTACTCTCTTGTTAATTTCTTTATTTATGATTCTTCAATAGAGATATCTTCTTCAAGTAATACATTTGTCTTACTTGTTAACTGAATACTGAATACGGATTCCTTCTTCATTGGTATGATTACATTTTGGATTTTCAGGTTTTACATTTGTTGCAAGTATTGTTTGAAGATCAACTATCTCTTGACTTATATGTTTATAGCACGGCTCTTCACTTGAACTTGATATTAAAAGATTCTACAAAATGTATAAAATTAATTAGATTGTAATTGTATATAAATTGTAAAAATCATTTGATCAAAAATGATGTTAAGATATTAATAACATTATAAAGAACTTATTTTGAACCATACATTTTCAATGAGCTCAATGCAGTATTTACTTTCAAGTGAATAATTTAATTGAAAAATCTTATTAATTATAAAACTTTGTAATCCTTGTTGCACGTTATACTCGATGATTTTGATTTAGAATATATATGTTGATCCAAGTAATGAATCTAATATGTTTGTTATAGATTCATTTTGATTTTCCCATAATACATTTGTTAGAATAAGTAAATGATTTCACTCATTGGTTTTTATTAGAGGTTTCTGAATACTCTTTATTTATCTTTTCCAAAATGTGGCTTAGTACTGGGATAAGATGTTGGATAAGTTTTTCTGCTTCTTTATCAAATGCTACTAAGGTAGTGGACCTAGTGTAATCTTTGAAATTAAATCACAGTTTGTACCTGAATAAATATATAAATTTAGTAGAATAAAAAAAGTATATACTGTTTTAATCTAGTATTAATAATGTACAAAAAATACTATTTTTTTGTGAGTAAAGAACTTTAATGTTACAAAAAGTGCACATTGATTTTGATTGAACAATTGAAATTCTCTTCGATATTGATGACATGATATGTAATACCATAAAATATCATAATGTACTTTGCAAAATTGTTCATTTACATGTAATGGTCATTCCCTACAAAAGGAAGAAGAATAATATATCATCAAATTGAAATGAATATTATAAAATGAAAATATTACTAGAAAATATGTCTTCATACCTAATTTAAAGAATCTTGTATTGCACTTAAAATCTCTCTTATTATTAATCGAATGTTGAAAATCAATTTTTCAATAGATATTTATTCCTTTTTTATTGATTCTAAGATGCGAATCTCTGTGGATGTTTGAGCCATACTCAAAAATAAAAACTTTGTTAAACTTATAATCAATATGAAATATTATTAGCATACAATTACATTATACACACATATACACATTTTCAATATATATTTCTTATTAATCCAAAAAAGATGCTACTTTTGAAAATTTTAAATTTATGTACAACTTTCTTGCATTTGTTGAAGATGAATAGTAAACCCCTATTTATGAATCAAAGACAATAAAAGTTAATCCAATATATATATATACATAAAAAACATTTACATATATTAAGAAGGTATAGACATAAATGAGTATTACCATTGAATTTTTATACTATTAAAAAAGTAACCACTAAAATGAGTTGACTTGAGCTATTTTTTCGATAAATCATCTCTAATTAAAGTCATAGCTTCACCCCAAAGTGTCACTTTGATTATATTTGCA
>JAOXJP010096776.1:0-14513 GCA_025762735.1 Platanus orientalis | reverse complement strand
ATTTGTCTAAAAAAATGACTAGTAACCATTTGTATATTATTTTAATTTATTTGTACATGACTTAAATGCTTTATATATTTATTTTAGTCTAGAGTGTAATCATGCTCAACATAGATTGAAATTTTCATAACAGTTCACATTGAAAATTTCATAATATTTCAAAGCATTATAGTGAAATTTCCATTAATCCTCGTGACGAATAATCCATCAAAATCGAAATTTTGAACATCGGATGGGTCTACAGTTCAAACCTACATCTCAACATTATTATTATTTTTTAATTCATGGGTCGGCCCCAAGCTCGGTCCTCAGCCCAATCATGAAGGTCGGCCCTCGGCCTAAGCCCGGTCTATAATTTGAGGGCCAGGCCTGGGACTACCATGGCCCGGCCCATGCCCACCTCTAATTGAAACCCACTTCTAGATAAAGGACGTCCTACTCATACTACATGGCAAGTACATAAATCTTAACAATTAAAAAAAAAGATAGAACTTTTTATGAAGAAATACGAAATCGCTATTCCAATGTTCTTGCTCTTTGGAATCCAAGAGAGAAAAAATGTCGTTTAATTAAGATTTTTCTTTTCTTGATTTTTTTTTCCTTCTTAAATCCAAGAAACCCCAAAACGATTAGATTTGAGAGCAAAAGAATAAGAAGAATAAGGAGAAAAAAAAAAAAAAAGAATTAGGGTAAACCGAAGAATAAGAGGGTACACACATAAAAGGACGTTAATTTATGTTATAAAATTTAAACATGACATTACCTCGTCCCCCCCCCCCCCCGGCCCCGCCCCTCATATTTTAGCACGTGTGATTTTGTTACTTACAATCCTTTAAATTTTGTGAAAAGATTATTTTTCCAGGATTTGGTCTCCAGGACACCTAAGAAATTCATATGGAGTACAATGAGTGGCTGCTGCGATTTTTGAATATAGAATATGCATTTTATTCTATATGATGGTCCCCAGTATTGGACATAACATTATGATCGAGAGCAAGAGGTTTTGAAGGGGATCTAAAGTTGGGTTAAAACGAAACTTAATCGAAAGATCATAAACAAGATCACATACCAAGCATACAAATTTTACATTTACATTATGATCACGATCCGAGATCAAATGCGAAAGACAGTCATAGGGTAATGTTTCTTAAGGGTTTTCTTTTTTCTTTTTTCCCTCGAGTAAGGGTTATGTTTTTAAGTTAAAAATCAGAAAATTTCCTTATAATATAAACAACAACAACAACATATTAAAAAAAATAACTTGAATTAAAAAAAAATCTATAAGAGGTGTTTACATATAGAAATAACAAATGAATTAAGTACTACATACTCACCTAAAACTCTGCTCTTTGAATTTTCTTATTCCTCTCTCTCTCTCTCTCTCTCTAAGGTGCCTGTGTGAGTTGTGAAGGAGAAAGAGAGATGATTACAATAAATAGATGAGCCAGAAACACGAATTTTAATTCAGTAGAAAGTCAGTATGTTGTTATCTCCATAAACGAAATTTTATTGACATCCAGCTCGAGAAAGTTGGGCCAATTCACATGCATATGCCTTGCCACGAAGTGGGGTGGCTTCCATCACAAGGAGAGAATGTTACTAAAAATTGGTATCGTCCATTCATATTCATATTGTTCATATTAGAAATCTCATTAGCCATTCTTGTCCACCACCACAACAAAAAGAACCACTTTTCATAGGCTTTATGGAGGACATATTGTGTTTTATGCTCTATGTACCAACCACATTAATGTAGGGTGTGATTCTTGATATTCAATTGTCTGAAACATAAGCCCACCCTCAAAGTACATGCCTTCGGTAGTGTAATAGCCCGAAATTGTGAATGGATAAAAAAATGCTCACTTTAACAAATGCTAACCACTGCTCTTTGTCAGGCGGCGGGCACATCAGTGCCAAAAAGTGAATATACATCCCCCAAAAAAGTGAAAATCACTTTTCAGCACTGATGTGTCCGACCCTAACAAAGAGCAGTGATGAGCGTTTGTTAAGGGAAGCGCTCATAAACCGATCCCCCCGAAATTCGTTGTACCCACTTTCCTAACAACAACAACAAAAAGTGCACATCATGCTCTTGATCCAGACAATTAACCAATCCCGTTGGAATATGTTTTTTTGCCTATAATCGAAGTGTGACAAATTAAAATGCCTTATTTCTTCTTCTTTTTTCATGGTTTTATGAAGTAATTAAGATACCACTGAATGTATATTATATTAGTTAGCCACCTCATCAGATAAATGTTTGTTTACATGTAATTAAAATTGAAAGTTGGGTTACCGCTCCAACAGGCAAAGTAGGAGAACACCCAACTCAAACAAAGTCAGAGGTAAATCCCTAGAATTAATTTGGATTACACTAAAAATACCTAAATCAAATACAGCCCAATTCTGAATTAGCCGATTCCAACTCAAATACAATATATATTTTTTCAAACCCAATTCAAAACCAAGAAGAAAACTGGGCTGGTGGGTGGTTTGGTTCAACATTATTGACTCTAATTTCATTTCTTTCTCATTCTTTGTTTATGTGCAATCAAGCACCAATCACACCCACTTCATCGAGGGTGGAAAAATGAGGTCTTCTATGTAGAACTCCTTAAAACTGCTTTTTCATTGGGTAATCTTCTATGGATCTGCATAGCTGTTTTTCTATAAATTAATTAAACTCAAGTAAATCTCACCTGGTAATTAAAGATGATTAATTTTTCAAAATTAGAATCCTACTCTATGTCTCAAGAACCACGTATAATTAATTGGTTTAGGATTCCATTTAGGAGGAAGAACAAACAAAATGAAACATAATAGAGATCAATTTACTAGGAAAAGAGGCCATAATTCTTTTTAATAAGACACTTCCATCACCACAAACTCAAACTCTCAATCTCTATTAGTAGGTATGAAACTCTCTTAAGATAGACGGGTACCTCAAATATTATACTTTTAAAGGCACAAATTCAAAATGTCAAAGAGGCAAAACCCTAGAGATTAAAGAGCTAAGTTAAACCCAACAAAACAGAGACGAATCCAATGGAATTTGAGCTGAAAAAAGACTAAGATTTGGGAAATTCATCAAAACTCTTATAAAATTTGGCAGTGACTAATACCCCAGAATATAATTCTAAACAAATTTTTTTTTTAAAGATACATTTTTTTTATGAAGAAACATGAAATCGCTTTCCAATGTTCTTGCTCTTTGGAATCCAGGAGAGCAAAAAGGTCGCTTGATTAGGACTTTTCTTTTCTTGATTATTTCCTTCTTAAATCCCAGACCCTAGAACGATTAGATTTGAGAGTAGAAGAAGAAAAAAAAAAAGAGTTAGGGTAAACCGAGGAAGAAGAGGGTACAAGCATAAAATGACGTTGATTTATGTTATAAATTTAAAACACGACATTACCCCCCATATTTTAGCATGTGTGAATGTGTTACTTAACATCCTTTTAATTTCGAGAAAAGATGATCTGTCTAAGACACTTGAGAACGTCATATGGAATATAATGGGTGGCTGAAGCGATTTTTGAATATAGAATATGCATTTTATTCTATATGATGGTCCCTGGTATTAGACAAAACATTGTGATTGATATCAAGAGGTTTTGAAGGGGATCTAAAGTTGGTCTGAAATGAAACTTGATTGAAAGATCATAAACAAGATCACATGCCAAACATACTGATTTTATATTTACATTGTGATCACGATCCAAGATCAAATGCCAAAGACAGCCATAGGGTTATGTTTCTTAAGAGATTTTTTTTTTCCTCGGGTAAGGGTTATGTTTTTAGGTTAAAAATAAGATAATTTCTTTATAATATAAATACAACAACAACGACGTTAAAACAATAATTTGAATTAAAAAAAAACCCTATAAAAGGTGTTTACATATAGAAATAATAAATTGAATTATGTACTTTAAACTCACCTAAAACTCCGCTCTTCAAATGTCCCTGTTCATCTCTCTCTCTCTCTCTCTCTCACACACACACACACACACACACACACAGGTGTCTATGTGGGTTGCAAGGGAGAAAGAGAGATCATATCACTTATTTTTAGGGTGAAATCATATGGGGATATAAGTGCCATAACTGTAAAAGAAGGATGAAGACTCAATTAAAATTCTTGTTTGTAAGGGTATTTTGGGGTACTCCTACGGTAAAAACATTCGGAGCATTGCGCCACAATAATGGATTCAAGTTACATGGTATTCCTGTTGTCTACTAGTGCTGCTTGTAACCACTTTAAACTTCTATAAATACTTACAAGGAGAGCTTCTATAAATACCTACAAGGAAAACATCCATAAATATACCTTAGGCATTACAATATAAACCACTTGAGATCAGTGGATAGCCATTACACTGTTATCTCCATAAATTGAATTTTATTGACATCCAGCTCGAGATTTTTGGTACAAGTATTTGGAAACATCTAATCCGGTAAATAACAAGTACATGCACAAAGAGATAGAGGGGGTAATGAGAGTGATGGAGTCTCAATCTCCTAAGTGGTACCTAAAGAATTGAAATTAGGTTTCATTATGTCTTTGCCTACTCGCTAAAACCCTTAAATATATAAACCCTAATTTCATTTCTTTCTCATTCTTTGCTTATGTGCAGTCAAGCACCACATATAATTGGGTAATCTTCTACGTAAAACTCCTTAAAACTCTTATTTCATTGGGTAATTTTCTATGGATCTGCATGACTGTTTTTCTATAAATTAATTGAACTCAAGTAAATATCACTTGGTAATCAAAGATGATTAATTTTTCAATATTAGAATCCTATTCTATGTTTCAAGGACCACATATAATTGATTGGTTTAGGATTCCATTTAGGAGGAAGAACAAACAAATTGAAACATAACAGAGACCAATTTACTTGGAAAAGAATCAATAATTCTTTTTAATAAGACACTTCCATCACCACAAACCCAAACTCTCAATCTCTGTTAACAGGTATGACCTCTTAAAATAGACCGCTACCTCGAAAATTATACTTTAAAGGCAGAAGTTAGAAATAGTCAGTTTTATTATCATATTATAAAATGTTAAAAAAATGGTAAGGGGATTTCATGATAAAAACTTGAATTTTATTAAAGAAAACATAAAAATTGTTGTAAAATAAGCTAGATCTACTATTAACAAGCACACTTATGAGACAACTTAGTTTTATACAATTCTATTTCATTTTTAGCATTGATTCAATCCAAAGATAATAGAACATTGCGTTAGGATGAATCCATGGACATATGTGGATTGAATTTTTTTAAAAAAAGAGCTACAAGATATTTTTACAAATAGTAATGAAATAATTGAAAAGTACTAAAACTCAATTAAAATTTTGCTCATTCCTCCTTGAATTTCCTTATTCATTCTTCTTTATTTTACCTCTTTATCGATGATGTATCATTTATGAGTTGTGTGTAGGGACATCTAGGGACATACTATGTTGGTGTACCATCATTTCGATATTTATTATAACCCGATTAAATTTTACGGCAGGGACCTCCTCTGGGGGGTACTCCCAACCTTCACTAGAAATAAAAAAATATTGGCTCCTCCACCCACTGTTGGAGCTTGGGAGCGTGGTTACCAGGGTAGTGGTCGGGTTCTGACTAGCAAAAAAGAACCACCCCGGGTCTTGCTCATTTGGGCAATAACAATGGAAAAATTCGTTAAGGGTGAGGTGATGCTCCCCCTTAAAGGTTAGCTCCCATAAGACCATACATCCTATGACTATCCATCAGGCATTAGACATTAATTGCCCCGGTGCCAGTTTAAGACAGAGTAACAGTTCCCTTAAAAACAAGGGAACCGAAAACTTGAGACACGCCATGAGGGTCTGCTCATATAACGCTACACTACCAGAAAGGGTTTCGAAAGCTTGGAAGCCCCTGGGGGCTATAAAGATGATCCCCTCGGGAATGAAATAGGTTGAACAGTATTGAGTCAGGGTTCGTACCCCTAACTCGGAACCGTAGAGGGCGGCTTTGAAATTTTGCTTTGGAGCAATCTCCCCCGTTGCCCCTTGGACGTTAGATGGAGTTGGCTCGATGGCCTACTCCGTGGGGTTTTGTCGGACTTCCAACAGGTCGTCGGCTCCGTCGACCATCAGGTAAACGGTATCCCCAGACACTATTGGGCGAAACTAGAAAAATGAAGAGATACAAGGAAGGAAAAATAGGGAAATGACACTAATACAAATACACCAGAAAGAAAGGGAATACCAAAGAGTATTAACAAAAAAGAATAACAGTTTAATCAACGAAACAAAAAGGAACTATAGGGAAATAAAGAACGAACTATAATATAAGAAAGGGGTACCTGAGAAATGGGCAGACTTGAGAAAAACATTGAAATCAGTGGAGAATAGATGCCCAGAAGCAGGGAGAGTGCCAAATACGACTGGAAAAGACAGCCTCTAAGTGTAATATGTGTTAAAAATGAAAACGCTGGGATACAAAGAAATCGTCAGAAATTGCCCAAAACAAAATCAAGATATGCGAAAGATATATAGAACAGATTGGAAAACCTAACCAGAATTCAAGAAAGATACTTATAGACAACCTCGGAGATTCTTGACCTTACGTGTGTCGTGCATCCATGGGTTAATAAAATCAACTCAGAAAACAAGGTGATACACGAATTCCAAAATATTCAAGGGGTTTAAACATGACCGTTCAATGACATAGAGATCAACAAAGACACGACGCTTGGCATGACTTGTAATTAGTGACAACAAGTCCCCTCGAATACAAAAGTTCATTAAATGTAAAGTTCATTAAATGTAAGGCCATCATTAATGCTTATCCCTAACCGATATCACCTTGATAGTTAAAACGACACGCCACTTGTACCGAAATAAACAGTAACAGACACAAATAGTTCGTATTCCCCAGCCACGTAACCTTGGACCCAGGAATAAGGGGGAAACTGATGGGGGGGAATATACTGAGGCCCCTGCTAGCTGACCCCGACGAACCAGCAGAGTCTTGACCCTAGGGGAATCAACCTAGAGAGTTCCCAAGAAGACTAGCCCGAGGAACCTTTAGGGATCCCCCGACTCATAAATGCCGAGGCCACCGATGAGAAACCAAAAATATCCCTTGGTACCCAACTCCTCGAGTATTTCGAAAATAGTCCCGATTGTAGCCCATATCACCCGATACTCAAAGGCTAACTGAGACCTTGAGGCACCCTGTACCTAAGAATCCTCGACGTGTAGAAATATAACAAACCTGACTATTTCACTTAAAGATAGGTACAATCCATAAACTCTTATAAAGAGAAAATATTCTCTACAGTAGGCCTGACATTCTGAAAAGTGACAGAGAGAGAAGGGGGAGACGAGGCCAAGAACGTGGAGGAAAGCGATATATGAGATCTCATTTGATACGCCACTACTCAAGCTTATAAATAGGGGCAACAATTCACTCTCTAAGGATGAGACAACAAAAACCCTAATTTGAGAAGCCTCCTCCTACATTCCCTCTGTCATCTAATTTGAACGTAGGAGAGCTAAAGGCCGGCGCCTAGCTTCCTAACCCTCTCTTGCTACGTGTGTGCAGGGCTCGCTCCAGCAGGAATTTGGAACAACCATGGGACCATCTGACGGGCATGGAGGTGTCTGCTAACGGATACACTATCAATATTAATTTCAAATTTATTTGTATTTATGAAATATGAGTTTCTGTTTTGGCACGATTAGTTGAGAATTGCTTTGATATTAAGTGTTCTTTTATTATGGTAAGTTTTACTTTGATTAGGGAATCATTGCTATTAAAAATAGGTTCTTTTGAAGGTGAAACTTGGGTCCTTTTAATCTGTTGGTAGTAAATTCTGTAATTTTTTTATCTTTGTAAATAGTAAATTCTGTAATTTGAATGTGATATCTTGTTCCTTTGATTATTCTGGGCTCTATACTAAATGTTGTCCATTAGTGTAAAACACATTAAGTCTCCATTCTGGAATGAGTAAAAATTAATTTCTTACGAGCAATTTGTTCCCTCATAATGTATCTCAATAATCATTTTAATTGAGTAAAATAATTTATATGAGAAGTCATCAAATAACATATTTAAGTAAGTAAATCTGTGTAAAAGTGCAACAGTTCCCACCAACACAAACACACTCCAAGTATTAATGAAAAACAAAGAAGTCTTTCTAATTGTTACTCAATCAACTCTTTCAACTACTTACCACATAGCAGTTGACTTGGATTTCATTTTCACCACCAATGAGTCAAGAATCAAGAAGAAAGAAACATCAATGGTTTCCATAGATTCAATACTATCTATAAAATAGTTTCCATCTGAGCAAATAAATCCCTTTATAGAGAATTGTTAATTGATGTTGACCTGTTAATGAAGCATATGATTCTAAGTCATGTTAGGGAAGCTTCCAAATGTCAATAAAATACATCTAGTCCCTCTACTAGACACTTTCATATGTTTAATTTAACAAACTTGAGAAAGAAAGGAAAACTTGAATGTTAATCCCAAGTGTATGTAGTAACAAATATCTAAGGATTCTTTTGGGTGGATTTGATTCATATCTGATTCTCTTCATTTGGGAAACTAAAGAAACATAATGAATTGTAACAAACAAGCATTAGATGACTTCCATTCCACAAGTGCATAAGGTTAATCTCCATGACATAGCCACTTAAACCAATTGGTCCCTCCACAATGATGAGTCCACGATGAAATCTCTAAACATAGAAAAAGAATGAGGCAGAATTTATCATTCTGCTTAAAAATTCTCTAAGATGAAAGTTGAATGATACCTTAAATATCAAATACAATCCAGTGTTGTTCTTTTCTACAAAATCTCATGAAGTGATCCATGACCATCATCTATGCAAATAGAAGAAGGGAGTTTTACGTAGCACTATAACCGTAGGTAAACCCCTTTGCCCATTCTCTCTGGGCAGCTTGATTTTCTTTTGTAGTTTGGGTTGAGCAAAAATAAAACAAGGAGAAAAAAGACTGATAAGTCATTCATTTGGTATTGGCTTGGCTCGAGAATGCAGTGGGCAATATCTTTTGGTTTGACGGGTTTGCTCATGATCTAGATTTTTTTTGTTTGTTGATAACCAAGGTATCCAGGCCTCTTAGAGCACCTGACTATGTCCACGAGGCATGGATCTGGATTATTTGTCGCTTTTGAGGGATATGGGGTTTTGTCTGACCGATCTTTTGTGCTTGGTTTGAATGATTTTGGGCTCATTTTGGGGTATTAATTTGAACAGTAGACTATGAAAGGAATGTTTTGAGTTATGGTAAATTTTTGGATATTGTGATCTTTGTTGATATATGGTATTTGGGGTTAGGGCTGATTCTGTCAAGTTTTTTGTTAAAAATGTGGTGTTTTGGCATTTAAAGTGGTATGATACATTAAGTTTATGGATATTTTTTAATGAAAAAAATGCACACAAACTCAATATGCATTTTGAATTGTTGGATATCATATTATTCTCGCTATCTCCCAATTGTACAAAGTGAAAGTTGGGACTGCCTAGATTAATGATCTTAGATAGAAATGTGGCTTGGCTATCATTGTGATGGGTGCTACATACACAGACAACTTTTAAAACATGACATGTTTTTCTCTTAATCACTCCTCTCTCCCCTCCCCCCTCTTTTTAGACCATGCAACACATCTATTGGGGATCAAATACTATTGTCCATTTTACAAGTTTGAATTAATGAAATCTATGTAAAAATGTAATTCTTTCCATATTCAAAACAAAACTCAGGAAAAAAGGGATACTTTATAGTTTATAGGCCTGTATGTGAGATTGGTATATAGTTTGTGTGTATCTAAATATTAATTAAATTTTATATTGGTAAATCACACTAAATTTAATGGTAAAGTGCTAAATCCAAGAAGTTGCCGGATGAATATGAATGAGATGGAACATCAATGGATGGTATATGTGATGGTTTTGAAAAGATAGAGATTAGTTTATCTATCTCTACAATGTATGACTTGGTCTCACTTAGATGAAACAAATAAAGATTTTGTTTTTCAAGTCTTTTCTTTTTGAGCCCATAACCGTAAAATGTTAGAAGTTAGCAATTCATTTATTATTAATTTTAATTCCATATTATATATTGTATTTTTAATTTTTATTATAAAAATTACCATCTCAACACACTTGCAACATTAATTTTTTTTATTAGCTATTTTTTAATATTGAACATGCCTTAAAATATAGTTTTTTAAAAGAATACAATCCTATTCTCACGTCTAAGCCTCCTACTAAATTGGTCTAAAGATATTGGTCACGTTCCACATTAAATTTATGATTTCTTTTCAAATTTGTTTCATGGGTAGTATGAATTCATCATTTCTTTACTTTTTTCCTAATTTGTTTCTACTAATTTATGTCTAATAAATATAAATAGTATTATGCCATAAAGTTTTCTATTATTCCAAATTCATTAATAACGTCCTTATCACCTTTTCTATAGGCTAAAAAACCAATACTTCCATCTCACATTTAAATGGTTGATGCTTTGATTATATGGTGATACTTTTCTTAAGAAAAAGGGCATGGAGTTGGGGCTTTCTTCTCTCACGGTGGCTAGCGTTTCATCAGTTTAAAAGGGGTTTTGATGTAGCAGGATCTGCAAGGACATGAAAATAAAAAGAGCATGTTGTCACATGGTATGTTGCTAATTGATTCTTTTCAGGTTATGTTTAAATGGTTGATGCTTTGGTTGTCGCATGGTATGCTACTATTGGATTCGATTTAGGTTGCATTTAAATGGTTGATGCTCTGGTTATGTGCTGATGGTCTTCCGAAGTGTCATCACATTGTCCGTAATACCACCCGTCTCCCTGCGTGGCCTAAAATGCTGGATGCGTGGGTATTGAGGCCGACATCTAATGTTTCGGAGCAGAGCAATGTTAAAAAAGTGCTCATAGATCCATCCTTTTAACAATGTAAGGTACCTAGCGATTTGCTTTACACCTACTCTACTAGCAAACCCCAGCTATCGATATAAATATGTCAACGCAGCGGCTCCCCATGCATAAGTATGTATGCTCTCTAGATCCTCTAAGCAGTGGAGGTAATCGACTGACACCCGAGTCCCTATTTTATCAGTAAACAGGGTGCACCTGAGCACATAGAGCAAGTATACCTTGACAGAGCATTTGATCACCTCTGGACCACTATCGTTTTTCACCCCCTCGAATCTCAGCCGTAGCCACTCTAACTTGACTCCGCAACCATAGGCTAATCTCAGCTCATTGCAGGCCTCCGCAGTTGTCACTAGAAGTGTACGAGTTAACAGAGTCACAGCATCATCATCATCATCATCATCATCCTATAGGTTGTGGGAGCGGTCCTTCCAACCACGGGAATAGCAAGTAGGGTGCTAACATCATCCAGTGTGATGGTCATCTCCCCGAATGGCATATAGAACTGTTCATCTCGGGGTACCATCACTCGACAAATGCAATGATAATGACACGGTTCACAGTCTGGTATGTACTGTTAACCAGTGGAAATAGTCCAGACCGCTCAATGTATCCCCTTCATAAACTATTATCCACGCCTTCTTACTGATACTTCCACTCAACCAACTCCAATCTATGACTAACCAACTTCAGTAATGGTTGCTCCTGCAATTGAAATAAATACTATAAGTATGCCGAATATTATTAATAAATATAAATTTTTAATCTTAATAATATTACTTGATGTTGCCATATAAATGCAATAATATGTGTGGAATAGCTGGTAAGAAGTGTTAGATCAGCAGGCAATCCAGGGACAGACGCCTCAGTAACATCCGGTACCTCTCCTCTAGTTTGGTCATCTACTACAGCCACTACATATGAGCGTCTGGTAGATGCAACCTCTACGTGTGCGTGACTGGTAGATGCCTCATGCCTAGATGGGCCTACCTTCTATAGCCTGACGCTGACAGGCAAATGCAGTGGGAACAAAATACTCGTCTCTTGCATCTATATTAGACACAAATGTCATTCAATATTCGATTAAATACCATGTAAAGAATTTGAGACAAGCACATCAAACATTTCAAGAGAAAACTAAGAACATGAAAGTTGTAGAGAAACCGGAAGAAAGAGGTTATTAAGACCATATATGTTTTTTTTTCAAAAACCAGTTTTTAATTTATTTTTTAAAATTATTTTAGTGTTTATTAAGGTTTTTTTTTTGGTGCTTGGACCCTGGTTGCCGAGCAGGGGGCCACTGTTCGGCTACCCCAGCCAAGTAGGGCAGCCCCCGCACAACCAGACCAACCGAGCACCCAAAAGCACCCAACAAATCCCCAAATAAAAAAAAAAAACTTACCTCTGTCGGTCGCAACTGATCGTCCACTTCGTGTACGGGGTCGTCCACCTGGTGTACGAGTCATATTGAGAGGCAAGGTGAGGGAGAGATTGAGAGACAACGTTAGGAACTTCAAATGCAGAGGAAAGGGAGAGAAAAGGTGAGGGAGAGGGAGAGGAAGTCGAAGAATCAAAGGGAGAGTGATCGTGCGGCAGAGAAACCACATTCGGCAGAGAGTGAGGGAGGGGGAGAACTGCTCGGCGGTGGTCCTATTCGTGGGAGAGAGAACTATGGGATGAAGGATGCGTGAGGTGTGGGAGTTGGGAGTTTTACTTCGTTAAAAACAGGGGTGGTGTGGGATAAAGGGTATAATGGGGAAGGGACGAAGTAAGTTCAAAAATTTATGAGGTGAAATCAGCAACGAATGAGCGTGAGGGGAGTTCAAAAAAATTTGAGGTGTGACTAGCACATCCCAATCTAAATGGGCAATTTGTACGTCTTTACTAATTGGACCCTTGCTTCATTGACATTTTTAATTAAAAATTCAGAAAAGAGCCTTACATTTTATTTTATTTTTTCCACAAGTTAACCTGTTTTCATGTTAAAGACTAAAGGATAAATTTTTATACAGAATTAAAATTTTAAAGTACAGATTTAGAAGTGATTGAAATAAAATATTCATACAAGTATAAAATAGAAGAAGCCAAGTATGTTGTAGCAAGAAGCCATAGGTTTGAAATCTTGTAGTTACATAATTGAACACATGACATCCATATAGATAAGTAGGGAAGACACGATAAGTTTAGAATAAGTTTAGAATCTTGTTGATGCATGTTGATTCTACTGCCGTTTAAGTATCTTTAACGCACTGCATGTCTGTACTCTATATAGTGTGAGCCTGACAAAAAACCAAATTTTGGTGGGTGGTTTTTACTACCTTTGTTGTATATTTATTCAGATAAGTAGATAGTAGAGATATAGATAATTATATTTAGATGATAGTTTCCAAGTTTAATTTGTTTCCTTCAGGAAAAATTAAGATTGTTGAGAGAGCGTTTGTGGAATGATAGCATTTTATTTGGATTTGTGTAGCATCTGAATGTGTAAATTAATCCAAAAGATCCTCTACAATTAATAAGTATCCAGTTCATAGATGTCTAAGTTGAGTCTCCGACATGTATTAAAAAAGGGTGTTATATTAAAATTCGTGCCATTTTTTTTAACCATATGTTGATTTGTTTATATCTGTCTCTATTTGATTTGTTAAAATCATAACAAATCAAACGTAAATGTGTATTCATTATGATATTATAAAATTTGATTCTTATTCTAATTTGATTAATCAAATAATGTAGTCAGTCACAACATCAGCATTGTCCCACGGGAGAATGAGTTGGATGAATGATTATTTTGGACAAGTAGCTGTCCGGACAGACAAATGTTCTGTGCAACACATCTACTTGTACTCGTCGGGCGAGCGGTTGTCAAGCTTATGAAGCCGGAAATAGTGATTTTCAGACTGATCAGCTTGAGGAGGAGCCAATTCAAATCCCTTTGATTTGGAAGCACAATCAAATCCTTTTGATAAGATAAAATCCCTTGTAATATTTTTAATATATTTTTTCATATATTCTTTTGTATATTATCCACTCTTTCATGGAAAGAGTGTGTTGTAACCGTCCAAGAATGATGGATTTTACATTTTCTAAATAAACTTTACATCCACCCATATAGAGGCACAATCTTCAGCCAAAAACCTCTAGAATTCAGTGAAGGAGTCGTTCCCTTGGGTTTGCAATAATCAACTAGGAGGATCTTCCATCCAAATACAAGTAGCTCTAAGAACCTTTGCCTTTTCCATGACTTCATAAGCTATGCTATTTACGACTCTAGTGAGATGCAATACTCAAAACCTGACGTTGACACTAGTGGGAATAAGTGACGTAGACACTTTGATAAAAAAAAAAATAAGTAACCGTGCTGAACTTGTAGAGAAAGGAAAGCTGATTTAATAGAAAATTTACCATTTATTGAAGGTGTTAAACATTAATAAATAGAAGAAAATATTCTGTCGAGGATTTGGATCCAGGATAGTGTCTTGGACACCAGGGGACGACATGTGGAAGAAAATGTACGGGGTTAGATGAAATTTCAAATTGCCGACCATTCTTTTCCATGTGTCTGTC
>JAOXJP010096765.1:0-14513 GCA_025762735.1 Platanus orientalis | reverse complement strand
TATATGTATACATTGTGATAGCCAATCAGCAATTGGTAGAGCACAAAGTCACATGTATAATGGTAAGTCTCGACATACTCGTCGAAGACATTATCCAGTAAAGCAGTTGATCTCACATGGAATTATTTCCATTGATTACATAAAGTCAAAAGAAAATATTGCAGATCCATTAACTAAAGGTTTGACTAGAGATCAAGTGTACTGTTCATCGAGGGGAATGGGTTTAAAGCCTATGTCTAAAAAGTCATCATAATGGCAATCCAACCTTGCTGACTGGAGATCCCAAGATCTAAGTTCACAGGGACAACCGGATTGTGTGTGACTTGGTAGTATTACTACTTTATCCAACCTTTCTTGGCTGTTTCTATACTGTGTAGTAATGTATTTGTCTGTCATCTGTATATGTATATTGGTTACTGGTTAAGGATTTATTTTCTCTCTATTGGCTTTCGCTCTCGTATTTCGGAAACCCTCATAGGTTTCATTTTCTTAAAAACCTCTCAATCTTAGGTAGTTAATCTCTATTTCTTGTAAAAACATTGATACTTGTGTAATCTTGCTTTAGTTTTTGAATTATATTTGTATAATGTTGTATAACAAGAGTTATATAGGTTTTTAAGTTCAAAATATAGTCGAACTTATTTATTTATATGTGATTTTTTTTATTATTATTAAAAGGCCCTAAACAGAGCGGAATGGCGGAACAGGATTTGTGTAGCCGATCCCAAATAGTTGGGATAAGGCTGTTTGTTGTTGTTGTTGTTGTTGTTGTTGTATTGAATTGCAAACTTATAATCATGTTTAATTGTTTATTATAGAATTATATTAAAAAGAAATAAAAAAAAAAATTGAAATTGACTGTCATATAGGTTATGACGTGTTGGGTAATGGTTAGGGTGTGTCAACCCGTCTTTTAAAGGGACGGGTTCAAGTTGACTTTGTTCTGACCCATCCCATTAATGACCCGACCCGAGACTGCTCAAATGCCAGCTCTAGTGACACCTATGTATAGATTATATCCAACTCCCACCCAATTTCAGTTGGAGTTTTAAATTATTTGTGTGTTGTGGTTTGAGAACCGTTTCACGTAAATGTGATTTAAGGTATTGCACAAGATCTAATTTGAAAATTGAGAGCCTTTAGGACACATAAGAATTTTTAACCTCTAATTAAGGTTAGGATTGCAACTGCTATATATCATTGACTAATAATCAAGTCAATCAAATTTTTTAAGATGACTTCTGCGAATGTTTTTATGTCAAGGTCTTTATTAATGGCAACATATGGAGATTATAACATGTTCCCACTAGGGCAGTTAAGGTTATGCTTGCCACAAACACGTCACACACAGTTGGTGATGCTATAACAATTCTTTATTAAAATTTTTAGGAAATGTAGGAGTTGGAAAAATGGTGTCTTAATCGAAGAAGATCCATGATTCAAGGCATTTGGGTTACTGTACACATGATCACATGATTCCCCAATTTGGAACATTATTTTAGGAAGGCTTGAGTCAGCCAGATTTGGGCTTCACCAAGTAATCTCAGGCCTAACTTGATCTATTTGTCTTAGTGGTCTTCGTACAGACCACTGGCACGAGTTTGGTTTGCCAAGTATCATGGTTCGTGCCCAAGCCTGGGCAGTTGTTAGAACTCTCTCTCAATATATAATGGTTCGACATGAGAAGATTGAGGCATCTTGGCTCAGGCTAAGCTTGCCAAACTCATGCTATATATGTGCCGGATTACAAAGAAATTCAGTATCCTATATATGTGCCAAACCTACTCTTAAAGGCTAAAGATATAATGAAACAGGTGCAATAACCCGTATTATAATTAGCTAAATAAGCTCGAGCCGAGCAGGCTCAGCTTATGAAAGCTCCACTCTTTAACAGACCTGACAAGGGGTTTTTAATCTCTCTCTCTCTCTCTCTCTCTCTCTCTCTCTCTCACGAGTTTTCTAACGGCTAGGGGTAGACTCCCTACTTTATATATGAAACGAGTGGTCAATGAAATCTTAAAATTTTTGATGATTTCTACATGATAAAAATGACACATAGAAGCTGTTGTCATATCTACCAACTATGCCGCTCTTTCTCCATGATAAAAATGACAACCTTTACGGCCAGGCTAGCTCGGCCGGACAAAGCCCGAACTTTTGATAGGGCTATGGTCGGGCATGTATATATATCTTAAAATTATTAAATTTTCGTTGCTAGGTTTGTAAGAACACTTTTTAGCAAAAGGTCGAGTTCAATTCTCAATAAAATCAACATTTTGTATAGTAAATAATTCATAGAATTTAAATATATAATTTTATAAGCCTTTTGGAATAAAAAATATCTCATAGCTTAGATGGTTAAAGCATATTTTTATTAAAAATTTGTAACTCATGGACCAATCCAAGGCCCGGCCCAAAACCGGATATAATAAATAGGGCCAGGCTCAGGACTAAATATTAAAGTAATTTCAAACCTAGGCCCAGCCTGAGCCCGTACCCTAATATAAGGGGCCTGATCCGGGCCTACTATGGCCCGGCCCAGGCCCACCCCCACCAACACAGTGTTTTTGAAAGGCTGAGGTTAGGCTTGTACTCTGTAAGCAAAAAAACAATTGTAATACCTTGCCATACCTTTCTATAATACCTTCTTTTGACCTATTCATATTTATCTATAAATCATTCATGTTGATACGGTGTGAAATCTCTCCATTCAAACTGGAAATGATTCAAACCCAAACCATATCATTGACTAATCAATCAATGAAAGTATTAAGTTGATAGCTATGAGGATCTTTACAATCATGGTTAAAAAATTCAGCAAAACTTAGCGAAATTTTGTCAAAATTTGCCCATTTCAAGGAGTGACAAAATGAATTATTATGCGGAATATAAAAAGTCTAACATTTCATCAAAATGTCACCGAAACTATATCAATATTGGCGAAATTTCACTGACATCAATTCTTTCAAAACGATTTAGTATACATGAGCTATAACCATCCTAAATATATTTGTTTGCTATAATTTTGGATTTGATGATTCTAGACCAAAAATAATAATTCCACTTAAATCCTTTCTAGTAAACAATATTGTTTAAAATCGATAAAAGGTGATATTTTTTAATTTTTGTTTATAAAATAATTAAATGACATCTTTTTAAAAATGATAAAACATATGTGTGTGTGTGTGTATATATATATATATATGCTAGAAAAACTATTGTTGTATGACTTAAATAAAGTTAGTTTACAAAATGACTAATTTAAAATGAAAAATTAGGTGAAGTAATTATGTAATTTGATATGTTTAATAGTCATTTATCTATAAAAAAAAATGACTAGTAGCCATCTGTTTATCTACGTGATTAACGTGTACATAGATTTGAAGTTTTATATAGTTTTTTGAGTTTTAAGTGTGTAATTATGCTCGATAAAGATAGAAATTTTCATCGTAACATCAAAATTTTAATCAAAAATCATTATTTCAAAACAGTCTAATGAAATTTCCCAAAATTTTCAATAAATTCTCAAAACATAATATCCATCCAAACTGAAATTTTGAACCTTGTTTATAAAAACGTGTTGAGTAATACATTTTCGGTAAATGTTTAGAATAGTACTCTTTCTTTTTATCTAAAATACTTTCATTAAACAAAAGGAACCAAAAGGTTCCTCTTGATACAAGTTATACAACCCACATGGAAATTGTCATGTATGTCAACTAAGGCGGCTCATTTTACACATTAAAATAATGAGAATCTGTGGGATTGATAAGATTTTGCCAATATTTGAGGCTCGTCTTGTACTCTTTATACAAAATCAGTTATCATTGAATATCAAAGTCAATGAAAATATTAAGTTGACAATTGTTATGGTCTTTTAAAAGAAGCAGTTAACACAGTAATCGGCACATGAACATCGCAAAATGTGCTAAGGTGGCTTCCTTTACATCTTTAAACTACGTTAACCTACAACCAATGTTTACAACATGAACTTTATGCGAATATTTAAAACACCCACCCAAATCGGGTTAGAGATCTAAATTTTATGTATGTGTCGTGTTTTGAGAATCGCTTCATGTTAGTGTGTTTTAATGTATTTGTTAATGTCTTAAGGTTAGGATTGCGTAAGATCCAATCCCTTTTGGACAAAAGAATTTGTTAATGTTTAAGGTTAGGATTTTAATCATCACATATAAATGACTTGTCAAGTCAATGAAAAAAATTCTTATCAAAAAATTAAAAAAAAAAAAAAAAAATCTATGAAATTTTTAAAGATGACTTATGTGATGGTTTCTATGTCAAGGTGTGTAATAATGGTGACATTTGGAGATTATAACATGTGCCAGTTAGGGCAGTTAAGGTTAAGCTTGCGGCAGGCACATGCAAAAAGCTGCAATGCAATCACAACTCTTTATTAAAACTGGTTGGAAACCTAAGGAGTTAAAAAAAAATGATGTTTTAAGGAAGAAAATATTCCATGATGAAAATGTGTCTGTAGTGTGTATGGTTAATGATAAGCTGACATGTGTTGTGTTTGAGCGGGTACATGGAAGGGTTTGAGTTAGACAGGTTTGGACTCACAAAGGTGGCTCATTTTACACATTAAAATGAGAATGATTGTCTTTGTTGACACAGTCCTCTATAAGCGTGCATTGATTGACAAATGATTTATGGCTTCCTGCCCAATGGATCATGCGTTGTGTCCTGAATTATGACACGTGACTTATGGTGTTTTAACGGCTTCCAAGCTGATTAATCGGGCATACCCCGAATCAATCGGGCCTTTCTGGCCAATTGATCGGGGTCCTCCCGATGAATTGAGCCAAAGCCAAGAAATTTTTAAAATTTTTTTTTCTTTTGACTTTCGTTCACTAAAACGTTTGTATCTTTTTTATTTGGGTCTGTTTTATTTGTTGTATTTGACTCGAAACTTTCATATCTATTAAATGGCATAAAGTTTGTTTATAGATTCTTCCTAAATTTTTGTGGGTGTGTCTCTAAAGTTGTGTCAATTTACAGATCAGTATATGCATGTTTAAATTATCATAAATGTATGTGAAACATATATAACATGTGTGTACGATGCGAGTGAGACACATGTACTAAATATATGCGAGGTGTTACAATTACTTTATCGTCGAGCTATTTTGTATAGCTAGGAAGTTGGTACAAACATACAGTGCTAATCCCATATTCATCATGTAATGGATGCAACCTTTCCTCATAAGGGACTTACTTAGGCTTGAGAACCAAATTCCCTTCTTTGTTCTCCAACGTTTATTTCATATTTCAGTGCTTCCAGGTGAAGAAGGTGGCCCTTCCCTAGTCAAGCTCGTTCAAACATTCTTCAATGGTGCGATGACTATGCCTGAAGTTCTTAACAAGTACCATGATCCAAAACCCTTGCATTTGTTGGATCTGTAGCTATCCTGTAAGTCACATCACCTGCTAAAGATGTGGAGTTCAGTAAACTCATTAACATAATAGGATGGATTTTAGGCTTTAGGTTGTAGCTGTATCATCGGTCTTTATGTCCTTAGGCTGCCTACATACATATTTTTTAGGGGAATCAAGCCAAATGTAGTTCTATTAGATTGATCTGAGTCATGTAAATGTCATTATCACATTTCTTGAGGATAGTCAAGACCTCCCACTTAATGTGCAAAGGACCGTGAATCAAGCTAACCCTGGGATAAAACCAAGCTCGGACCATGTTTTGTCTCTCAATGAGGTACACTCCCCAGAGAGACTACGATACCTCTCATACAACTTATTTCCCTTAATGGTCAGGTGCACCCAAAACAAACAACAAAACTTATTCAAATTATAGGAAAATTTCGATAGAGTTTCCATTTAGGAAAGTGAACATCATATGTCAAAACCAAGTCACAAAGACAAGGTTTGTACTTCCATCACAATGTTTGTTCTCCAATGAACCATTGATGCCATGGAGGACTTGAGCTTAGAGACTTAAGCCTATCCCTTCTAAGAGGGTGGTGAATCTGATTGCCAAATGGACTCAAGATCCAGGGACTGAAAAGATAAAGAGAGAGAGATAAAGATTTGGTCTCCATTAGGCAGACCCCCATGGCCAAAGGCCTTCTTCTTTCTTCTTCTCCTCTTCTTTCTCTTCCTTTCTTCCCTTCTCTTCTATAGATCCCACCCATCCCTTTTTCTCTGCCTTCCTTTTCTTCTCCCTCCGAATAGGTTTTCAACCCAATTTGGGCCTTATATAATGGCCCCAACCACTCTCACCAACTCCTTTATGTGTCCACTTTCTAGTGGACATCAACCAGCTTGCCTTCGCGATGGGCCGGGCTTGTACGAACTAGCTTTATCAATAAGCTTCGTCCTGGGTTGAACTAGGTGTATTGTGAAGAAGCCTAGTCCTATTGTGAGCCAGCTCTTTTCGAGCCAAGTTCCTTCATGATGTTGGGTTATGATGGGCTTCCTTTGTGATGTAAGTTTCTTCATGATTCCGGACCTTGACGGGCCTCCATCACAAAGGCGTTTTCTTCGCGATGGCTATCTCATCGTAGTGCACCTTCTATCGCGATGCACCCTCATCATAGTTCACTTGGATCTTGATGCACAATTACGATACACTATGCTCATGATCCACCTTCATCGCAATGTATCTTGGTTTGCTTACCGTTTTCTTCATTGCAATGCACCATCATCACGGTATACCTCCTTCGTGGTCCATCTCTTTCACGGTTCACCTACGTTGGAGGTCCATCTTCCTCCCGATACACCTCCATCGCAATGCACTCACCTTCACGGTGTGATTCACTCACAGTACACCTTGGTTTGCTCACGGTTCATTTTTTTTGCGATCAACCCAATATCTTATCTAGATTTTTAAAAATGAGTATTATGCCCTTAAGGCAACTCTGTGATGATATGCATGTGTGAAGTGCAAAGTGAATCTCAAGCACCCTTGTGCCCAAGCCCGTGCCCGTGTTCCTACACATGTGTGTATGTTTACATGTGTATAAGGAGTCATGCACCTTGCACACCATAGCAACCAAGAGGAAAGAACAAGCTCTCCAAATACACAAGGTAAAGGAGAGTGTTTACTTATATATTGCAAAACCTCTTATGTCTAGCCGATGTGAGACTATTCCTTAAACTTGTTTTAAAATTTTGAAAACACTTTTCTAAAAATGACAAAAATAGAAACCTTTTAAAGGATTTTTAAAACCTTTCATTTTCAACAATCCCCCACTTATTTTTATAACTTTTGAAAATAGGTATTATGGGCAATAAGTGAGGTCACTAAGCATCAGTACATGGTGGATATCCATAGAACTAGCACCTTGTGTAACAAACTATTGTTTATCTAAGAACATAGTGGAGTACGGTGAAACTAGTATCTCTTTTGAGAAACTTAACTCATTACATGCCTAGTCCTCTAGAGAGGGTTTACACATCTTAAGGTTGGCACTTTAAAGTTTGTGATATCTAGATTTAGTTAAGAGCTTTAGAGATGACCTTACTCTCATAGGAAGTGACCAGTTTCCACCCCTAGAATGGTGAGTATCACTTTTAGTATCAAGTACCAGACTTTGGGTAATGATGTACTCTTTCAAGAACCATCAAGAGCCTTTTTTAATGCTACGAGGGTTTGTTTCAACCCAACCAGGGCATTTTCATCCCATATAAGGTATGTTTCAACCCATTAAAGCATATTTCAGCTAAACTAGAGTATGTTTCAACTCATCCAAAGCATGTTTCAGCTTAACCTGAGTATTATTTCAACCCAACCTGACTCTCTAGATAAACTCATTAAAAGAATCCGATTGCAGACCCAGACTTGTCATCTCACTCGGTTCTCAACCTTCCATCCATAATTCAAAATTGTAGGCTTGAAGACTACTCCACAGTATTTCCTTCTATGGAAATGTCATAGGAATGGACTACAGCCTCTAAAGTGATGGTTGTGCTTCCTAGTAGTACTGATTCATTTACTCGTTGAACCTTCGAGCAGCTCAAGTTGGTTTCCCATTGAACTTAAGATAGTCAAGTTGGGTGTCCATCAACACCACCTTCTAGTCTATTCAAACCTTTCAACCTTTGAAGATTAAAATCCCCAAGGTCTTTTACTAAGATATTTAATCATTCTAGGCAGCAATACACTTTACATAGTCCTAGGCATATCATGCAGCAACCCCTCTAACATGCATGTCTTTAGGCGTGGCCTAGATTACTTATCACATAATTTTTTGACATTTCTATCCATCAAGTGTCTCAACTGGAATTTCCTTAGCAAGTGTCATTTAGGTGTTCAAACCTGGATTGATATTCACAAGTGTCTAATAGATATTTAAACATGAACAAATACATAACATACATCACGTGCTTCAGGCACACTGGCCTAAATCTCCAGACATCTAGTCATCTCTTAGGTATAAACTAAGTTCCACATGATTATGAACACAAACTTGACACTGCTATACGTCATATCATAGTCTAAATGTATCAAATGGTCAATGCTCACAAGCATATGTATCAACATACCCTTTCTTACAACATGTCCCTTAAATAGGATTTTTGGATCCTATTCCCAAAGAATAAACCATACCACTGCTTTTGGATTTCATGGAGTTTGCCTCTTATCCAAGCAACCATGGATTCAAACTTATCCAAACCCTCACAACAGGAAATTTTGTTGTGTTTAGAGACACCGGTCGATCCGTTCTAGATGGACTTTATGACTCCTCATATCCCAGATACATATGAACCAAACCATGACAACTTAATGTCAATCGCCTATTAATCTTGTGTATTTACTCCACAACCTCTTTCAAGGCATTTCAGACTCACATAGTCCACAGCTCACTAATGGCCTTTCTAATGGAATATCTAGATACTGAGATCTTCATCCGCCAATTGTTAATCTCCATATTAGCTTTTGCTAATATCACTTGTTTCACTACTGAGACACATTCAATCATGTCGAGATTTTCTCTAAGAGCCTTCTCAAAATATTCTAGATTGTGTACATGAATCCCTTTTGTCCCATAGACAAACTTGCTTTACAAAAGTCAATGGAAACCCTACGTCTTTCATTTTAGTCCTTAACTAATAGACCCTTGTGTCTTATACACTACACCATATGTAACTCATACTTGTCCTTTCAAATAAATATAGCTTTATTGGATTTCAAGTCCATTTCCAATGAGAGTATTCCCAATACATCATGCATTGAGTTGATGTTCTTCACAAATCCTCTCCAGGACTTCCTAACACCTTCACATCATTTTAGGCATGTCACTCTTCTGACTGTCTCATGTGATAACTTTCTTAAGCTCATCCTATTAGGAAAATTCTCGACTCATTTGATTTAATAATCAGAAATCCTAAAATCATTAGAAAGATCGTTTGATGGATTTTACCACACTTAGGTCATCTGTTATAGAGCTAGCTTTTTTCATCTAATCATAATAATAATAACAACAACAATAATGATCAATCAGTCAATAGAGATCATATTCATCTGTCACACCATTATAACTAAGTTTCATCTAAAAAAAATCTTTTCAACTTGATTAGTACATGCCTTTTTAGGAAGATCCACCACACTTTCCCAAAAGTGCAATCTATTCCATCTACCATTACAATCCTAAGGATTGCATCATCCCTCACTATACAATAGTGTACTACTACGTGGTCTTATGGTAGACATTGGATCTCCTTTTTTCCCAAACTAAATATATGCATCCATCTGAGGTTCTCAGTTTTTACCTGACCTCAAACACACTAATGTTTCTTGATATAAGCCTCCTTACCCCCCACAATTTTTTAGATTTATTCAAAGAAATGTGATTTCACTTAATCTAGAACTTAGTCAAACACTTAGTCAGTTCCTCTTTGTCCAACCTTAGAGGCTTTCCCTATTAGTTTAATCCATCTTGTGGATTTCCTCCATGTCCATATCCAAATATGGAGCTTCCAAAATAGAAGAACACTCACAAGCCATCATTCCATATAAACAAACCATTCTAAACTATTTGCTTAAACTCTCATATTTAGATGTGGATTACCATTCAGTTACAACTCATATAGAGTGTCAAGTGCTAAAATCCAGTCACATCTATCCCAAATAGAATTAAATAGTTTAGAATCCTAACGCTCTCTCAAATCTTATGATCTTATTCCAGAGCTATCATAGTATTAAACTCATGTCTTGTTATCATGAAATTAATTATCTTGTCTTAGCCATATACATACCACTGTGTCCCAAGTTAGTGTCACTAGACTTGTAAATACCAAACACACTAAATCCCTAAAATGTGAACACACAACTCCAGGTTAACCTAATCAAACTTGAATCCTAATTGAGTTAATCATCTCTTACAAGAGCATCCAAGATGAGCATACTTCTGATGTCAAAGTATCCATGACTTCCTATAGGAGTACTAGCCTCCCAGGAATCAATATAGCTCAATAGAACCTTACATTGCAGCTTAGATGTAGAGCTACTAACAATGATATATTCATCATCACACCCTTACTAGTTTACGGGAGTTTAACATATCCTTAACATGTGTATATTTCTTCTTCTACTAGTATTTATTTACATATGTCACCTCTTTTCGTGTTAATCCTAGATCAACTGCTACATTCGCCTCGTCTTATCTTATGTGCCTAATCACAAAATGACATTTCTATGAAAATGATAGGCACAAGTCAATCCGATTGAATTTTCACAACTATAAGGGTTGCTTGACCCTACTACCTCATAGAAGGTTTTCAATCTATCATTTGTGTGTTCCACATTTCAACTGATGAGACAAGTCATGGTTGGACATTTCTTTAAAACACCTAAGGGCCTTCACATGGCTCTAACACTTGTCTACATTTACTAGGGATTCCAATATAACACACCTATAAGTCCTTAGACTTGCCTCGACACAGTGCATCATATCTACAATTGACCAGCAAAGGGCATCTTGGTTTAATATGATAAACCTTTGGGATCTAGCTTTCAACTGAGTACATACTTTGGACATCTCCAAGTGTCTTACATAACAGTTTTCCTTAAAACTATATTCAGTTCTGATGACTTTCATAAGTCATGCACTTCCCTAAACCTACCACTGAAATGCAACTCACAACATGTCTAAACATGCTCAAAAAACAAAACTACAAGTGTCAAAGATTTCAGTTGTTCAAAGCAAATAAATCTTCTTCTTCTGCTATATGCATAATCTTCACAAAAACATATCAGTTGCGAATTATCAAGGAATAGTTCCTTCATGGATTGTACTTCCATTGTAAAAGCATTTTCATCCTAAAGGCTTTTCTTTGTGAAATACATCTTCATCACAAAGGCTTTTCTTTCCAAAATGCTTTTTCATCATGATTACAGACTTCTTTGTGAATAGGTTTTAATCGTTGTCTTCTATCACAAAGACCTTCACTCATGATGACATCTTATCATGATGTACTGTCCTATCACAAAAATTACCAATTCTTCTTCATGAGAATGGTTTAGTTGCAATACTCCCTCCTTCATGAATAATGCTTCATTGCGATTGTACCACCACAAAAGCAATTTCTTCACAAAGCACAATCCCTATTCCATAACTTAAATTTTATGGCCATTTTCGACACGAGAGTGTGAACATATCCTCAAATTGTTGGATCCTATAGTGATCCAAAAAGTCACATCACCTACAACAGTTGTTGAGTTCAGTAAACTCATTAACATAATAGGATGGATTTTAGGGTCTTTAGGTCATAATTGTGTCATCCGTCTTCTCCTCCTTAGGCTACCTACATACTCCCTTTCTAGAGGAATCATGCTAGATGAAGTTTTACTAGACTGATCCGAGACATGTAGGTGTCATTACCATGTTTCTTGAAGATAGTCAAGGCCTCCCACTTAATATGCAAGGGACCATGAGCCAAGCTAACCCCAGGATACAACCAAGGTTGGACCATGTCTTGTCTCTCCATGAGGTGCAGTCCCCAAAAAAACTATGATACCTCCCATAATACTTATTGCCCTTAGTGGTCGGGTGCACCCAAAATAAACGACAAAACTTGTCCAAATTTTAAGAAAATTTCAACGGAGTTTCCCTTTAGGAAGGTAAACATCATACATTAAAACCAAGTCACAAAGATAAGGTTTGCACCTCCATCACAGTGTTTGTTCTCTAAGAAACATTTATCCCATGGAGGATTTGAGCTCAGAGACTCAGGCTTATTCCTTCTAAGAGGGCGATGAATCTAAGTGCCAAACAAACTCAAGGTCTAGGGACTGAAAAGAGAAAGAGAGAGAGAGAGAGAGAGAGAGACATTTGGTTTCCATTAGGCAGACCCCCATGGCCAAAGGCCTTCTTTCTTCTTCTCACTTCTTTCTCTTCATTTCTCCTCTTCTCTGGCTCCCACTCGTTCCCTTATTCTCTGCATTCCTTTTTCTTCTCCCTCTAAATAGATTTTCAACCCAATTTGGGCCTTATATAATGGCCCCAACCACTCTCACCCACTCCCTTATGTGTCCACTTTCTGGTGGATATCAATCAACTTGCCTTCACAATGGGCCAGGTTTGTACGGACTAACATGTTCAACAAGCTTCATCATGGGTCAAATTGGGCCTATCGCGAAGAAGCCCAATCTTATAGTGAGCAAAGTTCCTTCGCAGTGATAGGTCATGACGGGCTTCCATTGTGATGCAAGTTCCTTCACGATTTTGGACCTTAGCAGGCCTCCATCATGATGGTGCTTTCACCTTGGTGCACCCTCATCATAGTTCACTTGCTCTTGATGTACCATTGTGATACACTCATCTTCACAATGTGATTCACTCATGGTTCATTTTCTTCATGACCAATCCAAGGTCTTATCTAAACCTTTGAAAATGAATATTACAACCCCTAAGGTGACTCCGCGACAATACACAAGTGTGAAGTACAAAGGGTGCTTTAAGCACCCTTGCACCCAAGCCCTTGCCTGAGCCCGTGTGCATGTGTGCAAGATGCACCTTGCTCCACCATAACAACCAAGAGGAGAGAGTAAGCTCTCAAAATACATAAGGTAAAGGAGAGTGTTTACTTATATTTTGCAAAAACTTTTTTGTCTAACCGATGTGGGACTATTCCCAAAACATGTTTTAAGATTTTGAAAACACTAATAGAAAGCTTTTAAAGGCTTTTTAAAACCTTTTCAACAGAATTTACTTGACCTATTACACTTAACTTCAACCTGTTTCCGTTGTCTTTAGAAAAGCCCCAAGAGTTTGATTCAGTACCTTACATTCAATGCACGACAAAGCTCTAATTAGTAGGAATCAAGTTCAAAATGAAAAAAGAGCAATAGAGTCTTGGATGTGAAGTTCAGCAATGGTGTGCTTGAAATCCTGCCCTTAATAATCATCAATGACTTCTTTAGCCCCTTTATGTTAAATTGTGTTGCCTTTGAACAATTTTATGGTTATTGCCCCAAGCACATTACGGCTTATGCTATCTTCATGGGATGCCTCATCAAAACCCCAAGCAATGCTGGATATCTCTATGAGAAGAAAATACTTGATAATTATTTTGGAAAGGATAAAGAGGTCTCTCAATTCTTCAACAACTTGGGCAAAGATGTGGCCATTGATGTCAAACAATGCTATCTCGCTAAGGTCTTTGTTGTTGTTGATAAGTATTACAATAGTGGTTTACATGTACAATTTGCAGACCTCCAGCACATGTATCACAACATTGTAGTACCGGCACTAGCAGCCTTTATCCTTCTCCTCCTTACCTTGGTTCAGGCCTTCTTTGCTATTTATCCATACATCCGCCCTCCTCAATCTTTGATGTACCATATCACAACATTATAGTACCGTGAATTATTGTTTCCAAAAAAAAAATTAGATTGTAGTTTGTAAGTTCTTTTTAAGTGTTGAAATTCAATTGTTTGCTAAGTTGTAGTATGCTTATTAGATTAACATCTACTAGACTTTTGCGCATGAATTGATAAGGATTAATTTTTACTAATCTTCTAGCAAAGAAATCAAGTAGCTAGATTTCAGCAATCCAATCATTGGACTCCTAAAAGGCATCAGTGATGTTTTAGCAATGTACAATGAGTTCGGTTTTATTAGGGAATTTTGTCACAAAATAGATTGGAATCAAGTTTATAGCAATGTAAATCAAAATGAAAAAAACAATAAACACAAAAGAACAGTCACACAAACATAAGATTTATGTGGTTCGGCAAGATTGCAAACATCTACAAGTAAAGATGATCAATAACATCCACTAAAACTGAGATTGCAAAGTATAAAAGGTTTTCCCAAAACCCAAAAAAAGGAACCCCAAAGAACTCTCCAAAAATCGTCGTCCATTTTCACACTTTCAAAACCTGTGAACAGCACTCTTTATAGTGGCACACATCTCAAGATACCCTACAACATATTGAGGTCAAACCCCCCCTCCAAATACCCCCCCAAACTAGTTCAGGTCAAAATATTTGGGTCATTCGGGTCATTCTCCAGGTCACACAAACAAGTTGCACT
>JAOXJP010096754.1:0-14514 GCA_025762735.1 Platanus orientalis | reverse complement strand
GATATAGATTTATTTATAAAGTTATCCCAACTGTATAGAACAGCTTTAGAACTTATCATGTCCTTAACTTGTTATTGCCTTCTTTTCCCTTTTATGTTTGATCAATTATGCATCTATGACCCTACTAATTGCATGAAACATGTGCGGGATGTTACACATGCTATCTTCTAGGTTGTATTTTCCATAGTTCTATACATGGAACTTCTTGCTCCTAGCAACTTTGTCTTTGTAGACTTTTACCCTAGTTTTCCACAATTGTAACAACCCCAAATTCAAGGCCATAAATTTTTCATTTTTACTTGAATGTATTAAATACTTGAAATTTAGACTTGTAAATCTTAAACATATCACATATATGCAACGAAATAATAATAACATCATACTAAACATAAGACCTCAATGTGCAGGAAAAATAAGAACATAACGTACAAACATACTAACTATCATGTCACGAATTTCACATCATCGATATGAGCTAATACTTCCATCATCATAGCTCGAATAAAACTATAAGTTTCAAAAGCTAAACTTCAAACTTAATACATCTCAAAATGAAGGTCTAGTAAAAAATGTGGAGTCTAACAAAAGTAAGTGAAACTAATAAGAAAGAAAGTATCTATTGCATGCCTCCCTTCCAACTTCCAGGCACTTCAGATGGTGTACCTACACTAGACCTCACTTAGAAAAATGATGTGGATGGATAAGATCCATGACTTATAAATAGTTACACAAAACCTATTATAGAACCAAATGGGTAAACCATGAATTTTTCACTATAAAAATACTAAATATATCTCTATATAGAATACATACTAGGTTATAGCATGTAACCTTGTGCTAGTGTACATACATCATCTATTAGACATCACAAGATCTATACACTCATCATTATGGTTCATTATCAAAGAGCTATGCATGGAAATTCACATGATTCTATTTATACATGACATTTTTCTAATATCTACATATAGAAATATGCATGATTTTATGTATACATGGCATTCTTATACTATATGTGAATGATGATATGCATGGCAATATGGATATACGATAGCATGATAAGCATTCCTAACATATCATGGCAAAGATAATTAATGTTATCCTAACATACATTTCCTAACAATGTCTTTGCATGACCTACATATTACCAATAATAATAAACATAGATAAACTACTTCAAGATAAACATGTATCATTCCTAAACATTTAATAGTTATGAGAAGAGGATTGTCATGGTAAGGCATATATAGATCAATATCATTTCCTACAGATTCATCTTTACCTTAGTATTTATTGTTTATAGTAAAACTTCCATAAACTCTTACCATTTATCTTGTTCACATAGTTCATTTTTCTCCTTACTTACCATTATCCTTAACATTTTTATTCCTTAGATTCATTCATTATTTAACACTTTATCAAATTCCACTCATCACTTAAAATAGCTTTCATTGTACTTATTTCAGTTTTCACTTATTATTTTCTTAAGGCTACATTTCTTTCTTCCGTACATATCTTATAAACTTTCATCTTCATTTTAAAGAGTATGTGATTTCACTCATTCCTTGATATTTTCTTTTCTTATTTATGTTGAGGACTTCCATTTCCATTAGTAACTTATGTACTTTCATTTTTTTACATGGGAAACATAGAAGCTTCTTACTTGTGAAACTTAGATGTTTTCATTTTTTTGTCTTAATACTTCTCATTTTTTACATTACTTCTAGTTTTACCTTACTTTCAAAGATTATATGTTTCTTATCATTTTCTTAATACTCTTACTTCTTTATAGACTTCTCGTTTCTAATTATCATAGTTTTTTTTCTTTCTCCCTAATGATGGGGCCTTTTCATTAACTTATACTTTGACACATTGCATTATTCCCCAATAGCAAGGACTATCACTAACACTTTCTTATACTTACATTTTTGCTTCATTTTCTTACATTTTCTTCCACTTACTTATATTTAGGTTTACTTGTTTATGGTTTAGCAGATTATATTATTCCCCAATGGTAATGACCGTCAGCATATTGAATTATAACCCCAATAGCAAGGGCCATCACCTACACTTTCTTACACTTACTTACATTTTTGCTTCACTTACATTTTCTTTCACTCACTTACACCTTGGTTCACTTTCTTATACTTTGGCACATTGTATTATTCTCCAATGGCAAGGGCTGTCGGCATCTTGATTTATAACCCCAATAGTAAGGGCCGTCAACATATTGAATTTTAACCCCAATAGCAAGGATCATCATCATATTGAATTGTTACCCCAATAGCAAGGCCATCGACATACTAAATTGTTACCCCAATATCAAGGGCCATCGGCATATTGAATTATTACCCCAATAGCAAGGGTCAATCTTATATATTTGTTCTTTATATCTTAACCATCTTTACTTATCATTATTTTGCTTCCCTAGTTAGGGTATTATCCTAACTTAACTTTTGTTTATATTCTTATTTTCTATTTCTTTTCATTCTCCTTGTCATCTGTTCGTTTAAAATATTGTTCATCATAGCCATCTTACCTTATCTTATCTTTGCATGGTGTATTATTCGATCATAATACAAGACAGATTTATGTTCACTTAGTATAGTTATACTAGCAAGATCAATGATATATTTAATGTGAACAAGTCATTCTTTAGCTTTACCTATAAGGGAAATCATACAGCTCTACATATATTTTCAAACATCATTAAACCTATACATATGGCATGAGCAAAGACCTAGTTAACAATTTAATTATATTTATCATCCAATCATTCATTATCTCTAAGCATATCTTACTTGAATCATTCCATAGAATTTTCTAAGCAATTTATATGCATCATTATACTAGTATCATTACATAGAGATCAACATGCTTCATAATTACCTTAAAATTACTTTTAACCAATATGCTTAAGAGATACCCATCATTAATTCAAATAATCATACTTCTCATGGCAACTCAAACAAATCATTCATCAATATCCTTCATGGTAACTATAGAGTTATAGAATCCTAATTTACAAGCATTCATAATGCATAATATTTGTTATTTCAAGGAAATACATATAGATAGTATACAAGTCTGTTTTTCCTCATAGTATAAAATAAGGATTTCTAAGATCCTAGCAAAAATTGACAAAATCTCATCATAACTTATCACAAGAAATAGGGTTTCTAAGATCCTAGCAAAGAGGTTCACAAACATATGAAAAAATATTCATAAACTCAAGATTTTACCATTACAAGACTTCTAAGAACCTAAAAGCAACAAAAAATAGAGTAATTTGTGTGTAACTACTTATCCAAGCTTCTTATCATCCTCCAAAACCCTTTTGCCTTTGTCAAACCTTCCTCCTTTTATGAGTAAACAAGGTATTTTATGGTTAGAATACATAAACTAAGGTAGAAAATAGAAAATGATAACTACTTTAGGCTAAATCTAGGTTTTAAAAACTTACCCCAAATTAGAGAAGATGAATCTTCTCTCCCTTCTCCCAATCCTCCAACTTCTCTTTCTCTCCCTCTTTGTGTTTTTATGAATCTAAATGACCTAAATGAGATTTATTAGGGTTTAGAAGGTGTCTAAGATGATATCCCACATGTGTGGGGGTCCAACAGGCAAAAGCAACATAAAAAATGACAAAAAAATTAAAGTTTTAGAACTTTCAACATTTCTCAGGCGTGATCGATCATAAGATCCATGATCAATCACGAGCCTCTCTGAGAAACTTTCAAGATCCTAGCCCCTTCTTGCGTGATCAATCATGAGAGAATAATCATGCCCCTGATTCTTCTCATAATTCTTGTCAAATTGTGTTTCTTCCAGAAAATTCAGCACTGACCCTCCACGGAAAAACGGGCATAACTCTTTGTAGAAAACTTTGAATTAAGCATCTTTTGAAGCGTTGGAAAGTAGAATCGAAGAAATTTGCAATTATGTATGGCTAATACTTAAATTATCTTGGGATTGGTATAGGTTTTCTTATAAATTTACCCCAATTACATACTTAGACAAACTTTGGAACTTGATAAGTTCAATTCCAAACTTGGGTTTTACACTTCTAGCTTGGTCCAAAGGGTTCCTAAATCACTCCATGGTCTATCTAAAACATGTAAAATGATAATTTTACCCTTATGGAAGTGAAATTAAAGTTTTTCCCTTAAGTGCAATGCAGGTGTTACACTTTCCCCCCTTATGAAAAGAAATCATCCCCGAATTCGGTATGTATAAAATCTTGGGAGATTAACTCCAATACCCACTAGTCCTATCCATATAGGTTATTCTAACACATTTTAATGACATGATGTCACTAATGGGGTATATGTGGTAAATGTTAACATTAACACTTATAAAATGAATGAAGAGAAAAAGGTACTTGTGTGCTCAGGCTAAGATATCCCAACATCTTAGTCCAAAAAGGCAAAGAAACAACCCCTAGTCATCAGCCTCCCATCCCCAAGCTTGGTTGCCTGGTCATTCCTAAGGGCTAGACAATCATGGATCATATGTCCCCATTGTCCACATTTGAAGCATGTACTGGTCGATTAGCGACAGTCACCCAAATGCCTCTTCCCACACCTAGGGCAATCACCCTAGTCAGTCATCCTAGCCACGGTCTCTTTTCTCTCTCTTCCTTTAAGGGTTATCTTCCTGTCAGCCTCTTTAAGAACTCACTTGAAGCCATCACAACTAGCTGATTCCCTCTTATGAAACCCACTAGGAAGAAGTTGCCTCATGTCATGTTCTTTGTGCCTTTACAATTCATCATAGTCATGCTCTACCAACTCTGTCGTCTCAACAACATCGGCAAAAGATTTAAGTTGTAGAAGTGTCATGCGAATGTGAATGGTTGGCTACAACCCTTTTTTAAACGTCTTTGCCTTGACCTTGTCATCGATGATGAAATGAGATGCATAGTAAGATAGCTCAATGAACTTCGTCTTGTATTAAAGTATAGACATGTTGTCTTGCACAAGGACCATAAACTCAACTTCCTTTCAATCTCTGACATTCTCTGGGAAGTAGTAGGTGTAGAAAGCATCCAAAAACATGTTCCAAGTCAAGGACTCTCCATCATAAACCAAGGTATGCTCAATCACCCGTCACTAATGTTTTAGCTCACCTCGCAAGATGAAAGTGACTAGAGTCAACTTTTGGTCCTTACGGAAGTTCATGACCTTGAAAATCTTATATATCTGCATCAGCCACACTTCTGCTTTTATGGAGTTTAAAGTGCCATAGAACTCGAGATGTCTCATTCCCCGGAACCTTTCAATAGTCCTATCTTCACTCTCAACCTCCTTGTCTCTAGGTGGTATACCACTTGTTACATGCTCTCATACTACATTAGTTATGCTATAAATAGCCTCCCAAACACCAGTCGAGCCATGATCATTCGGTGAAGGGGTGCCTGGACAAGCTCTAGTGTTCCTCCTAGGTAGCATTCTCACCTGTAGACATCAAAATAGTAATCAAATACTTGTATCCATCAAGACTATATCATATATAAAACACTTTAATCTCACAGATCAAATAATCCTCAATATCATATCCGCTAACTTAAAATTATCCAAATGAATCTCCCAAAATGAGCTCATATCCCAACATAAAGAGTCTACTGAATTTATAAACATAGGCTCTAATACCAACTATAACGACCCCAAATTCTATGCCTTATCTAGGCATGAATCTAGGTCTCTACTAACCAAATCCATAATCCAATCCCTATAAATTTTTCATTTTTACTTGAACGTATAGAATACTTGAAACTTGGACTTACAAATCTTAAACATATCACACATATGCAGCGGAATAATAATAACATCATACTAAACATAAGACTTCAATGTGCAGTGAAAATAAGAACTTAACGTATAAACATATTAACTCTCATACCATGAATCTTGCATCATCGATAGGAGCTAATACCATTATCATCACAGCTTGAATATAAAATTACAAGTCTCAAAAGTCAAACTTTAAACTTAATACATCTCAAAATGAAGGTCTAGTACAAAAGGTGGAATCTAACAAAAGTAATTTAAACTAATAAAAAAGAAAGCATCTGTTGCATGCCTCCCTTCTGACCTTTAGGCACTTCAGATGGTGTACTTGCACTAAACCTCACCTAAAAAAATGATGTGGATGGATGAGATCCATGGCTCATAAGTAAGTATACAAAACCTATGACGGAACCTGCAGATGAGTAAAGCACAAATCTTTCACTATAAAAATACTAAATATATCTCCACATAGAATACAAACCAGTTTTTAGCGTGTAGGCATGTGCTAGTGTACATATATCATCTCCTAAACATCACAAAATCTATACACTCATCATCATGGTTCATCATATAGAACTTATGAATGGCAATTCAAATGATTTTATTTACGTATAACATTCTTATAATATCTATGCATGGCAATATGTATGATTCTACTTCTACATGACATTCTTCTACTATATGTGCATGACAGCATGCATGGCAATATAGATATACGATGACATGGTAAGCATTTTCTAACATATCATGATAGAGATAATTAGTGTAATCCTAAGAAGTCTTTTCTAATAGTGTCCTTGAATGGCCTATATATTACCAATAATAATAAACATAGATAAACTACTTCAAGATCAACATGCATCATTTTTAAGCATTTAGTACTTATGACAAGATGATTGGCATAGTGAAGCATATGTAGATCAACATCATTTCCTATAAATTCATTTTTACCTTAGTATTTATTGTTTACAGTAAAGCTTCCATAAACTCTTACCATTTATCTTTTTCACATAGTTCATTTTTTTTCCTTACCATTATCCTTAGCATTTCCATTCCTAAGGTTCCCTCACTAGTTAACACTTTATCAAATTCCACTCATCACTTCAAATAGATTTCATTGTACTTCTTTTAATCTTCACTTATTATTTTTTTAAGGCCACATCTTCTTCCTTTCATCCATATCTTATAGACTTTCATCTTCTTTTTAAAGAGTGTTTGATTTCACTCCTTTCTTGATATTTTATTTTCATATTTATATTGAGGACTTCCATGTTCATTAGTAACTTATGTACTTTCATTTTTTTACATAGAACTTCTTTTCTTACATAACTTATGGATCTCTTCTTACTTATGAAACATAGATGTTTCAATTTTCTTGCCTTAATACTTCTCATTGTTTACTTGACCTATAATTTCACCTTAATTTCAAAGCTTATATGCTTCACATCTTTTTCTTAATACTCTTACTTTCTTATGGACTTCTCTATTGTTCTTATTATAGTTTTTTTTCTTTCTTCCCAATGGTGGGGCCTTTTAATCCACTTATACTTTGGCACATTGCATTATTCCCCAATGGCAAGGGCCATCGGCACATTTTCTTTCACTTATTTATACTTGGGTTCACTTGTTTATGCTTTGGCCCATTGTATTATTTTCCAATGGCAAAGGGCATCGGCATATTGAATTATAACCTCAATAGCAAGGGTCATCACCTACACTTTCTTACACTTACATTTTTTTGCTTTACTTACTTACATTTTTTATCACTCACTTACACCTTGGTTCACTTGCTTATACTTTGGCACATTGTATTATTTCCCAATGGCAAGGACCATTAGCATATTAAATTGTAACCTCAAGAGCATGAGCAATCGACATATTGAATTGTTACCCCAATAGCAAGGGCCATCAATATATTAAACTATTACCCCCAATAACAAGGATCAATCTCATACATTTTCTCTTTATATCTTAACCATCTTTACTTATCATCATTTTCTAATCATTACTTTGTTTCCCTAGTTGGGGTGTTACCCTAACTTAACTCTTGTCTATATTCTTCTTTCTTATTTCCTTCCATTTTTCTTGTCATATATTTGTTTAAAATATTGTCCATCATAGCCATCATACCTTATTTTATATTTGCATGGTGTGTTATTCGATCATAGTATAAGAGGGATTTATGTTCACATGGTATAGGTATACTAGCAAGATCAAGGAAATGTGTAATATGAACAAGTCATTCTTTAGCTTTACCTATAAGGAAAAGTATACAACTCTACATATATTTTCAAACATCGTAAAACCTATACATATGACATGAGCAAAGGCCTAGTTAAAAATTCAATTATATTTATCATCCAATCATTTATTATCTATAGGTATATCTTACTTGAATCATTCCATAGAATTTCTTAAGCAATTTATACACATCAATATACTAGTATCATTACATGGAGATCAACATGTTTCATAATTACCCTCTAATATTACTTTTAACCAATATATTGAAGAGTTACTCGCCACTAATTCAAATAATCATACTTCTCATGGAAACTCAAGTAAATCATTCATCAATATCCTCCATGGTAACTATAAAGTTATAAAATCCTAGTTTACAAGCATTCATAGTGCATGGGATTAGTTATTTTAAGGAAATACATATAGGATTTCTAAGATCCTAACAAAAAATTGATAAGATATCATCATAACTTATCATAAGAGGTAGGGTTTTTAGGATCCTAGCAAAGGGCTTCACAAAAATATGAGAAAACATTCATAGATTCAAGATTTTACAATTATAACACTTGTAGAAATCTAAAAGCAATCAAAAATAGAGTAATCTTTGTATAACTACTTATCTAAGCTTCTAATCCTTGGTTTAAAGAGAATTCTCCTCCGAAATCCATTTGCCTTTATCAAACCTTCATCATTTTATGAGTAAACAAGGTATTCCATGGTTATGATACATAAACTAAGATAAAAATGAAAAACCACAACTATGTTAGGCTCAATCTAGGTTTTAAAAACTTACCCAAGCATGGAAAAGATGAATCCTCTCTCCCTTCTCCTAATGCTTCAACTTTTCTCTTAATCTCCCTTTTTGTGTTTCAATGAGTCTAAATGACTTAAATGAGATTTATTAAGGTTTAGAATGTGTCCAAAAATGTTCTTATATGTGTGGGGGTCCAACGAGTGAAAGTCACATAAAAAATGACATAAAAATGTAAATTTTTAAAACTTTCAGCATTTCTTAGGCGTGATCGATCATAAGATCCATGATCGATCATGGGCCTCTTTAAGAAACTTCTGAGAGCTTGGACCCTTCTCGCATGATTAATCATGAGAGAAGAATCACAAGTGTGATTCTTCTCGCGATTCTTGTTGAATCACACTTCTTTCAGAAAATTCAGCACTAACCCTCCACGAAAAAATGGGCATATTTCTTTGTACAAAACTTTGAATTGAGTGCTATTTAAGGCGTTGAAAAGTAGACTCGAAGACCTTTTCAATTATGTATGACTTATACTCACATTATCTCAAGATTGGTATAGATTTTCTTGTAAAGTTACCTTAATTATGCACTTGGGAAAACTTTGGAACTTGACAAGTTCAAGTCCAAACTTGGGTTTTACACTTCTAGCTTGGTCCAAATGATTCCTAAATCACTCTATGGTCTGTTTAAAATACGTGAAATAATAATTTTACCTTTATAAGAGTAAAATTATAGTTTTACCCTTTAGGTGCAACACAGAGTGTTACAACAGCTCTTTTGCAGTATTAATCTTCTTGGAGAATTGATTGAAGAGACTATCAGAAAGTGTCTCCAGAATGTGATGATGAAAATTATAATCGGCATTCATCCAGTCATTAGGGACCTTGAGGGAGGCATCAATATCTTCAGGTGTGGCCTTAAATTCAGAAGGAACTAGAGGCGGCTCATCGGTGAACACAGAGTGAATTTTGAGCTGTCTTAGCAAGTACTCCATCTTCTCTTCCCTTCTCTTGAAGTTCTCTCCATTAAATCGGGTGGATTCAAAATGGAAGGTCCCAGGTTGCATAAAGGGAGTAGACATATCTTTAAATTGTTGATTTTTTAGAATGGAGAATTCATATTGAATGTACTTCAATCATGAGGTACCCAGCAATCGCAAAGCTTCTTAAACAATTGTGCACTAGTCAATCGCGCAGAATCATGTTCACTTGCACAATCTCAACTATGCATTGGGCTGGTCATTGGCATGCAACATAGTCACACAGTCAATTAATCAATCGCGCATGCTACTTTTTTTCAATCGCACAGCTTGTGATACAGATCATTCATGCACTGCAATTGGGTTCATTCGCACACAATAGACATAGTCATTCGTGCACTTTAATTTTGAATTAAAACTTATAGTATCTTATGTTTGGTTTATAAGTGATTATTCTGAGATAAAAAATGTGCCATTTTTGCATTTCTTGAAGATAGTCAAGGCCTCTAGTTATTTTGCAAGGGATATGGCTAAGCTACCTCCGAGATACAATCTTGCTCGGGAAGAACCCTTGTCTCTCTATGAAGTTACACTCTTCGGTAGAGACGAATGAACCTTTATCATTACTTAAAGCCCAGTGCCTTAGTGTATTTAGATTTATCAAAATTTTGGTAGCTTAACGTTCCCCTTTATTTCCTAGTCAATATATATGGTCAAGACACCTGGTGAGTTCTCACAGGACTAAGTGTCATGATAACTCGTAAAGAGGTTGCTTCTCTTGAAAGAGAAGGCAGACTCTAGAGGAGTGGATGACTGGAGACCTCAAGGCAAAAGCTGAGTTCTCAACAGTCAAGGTAGCAACAATGGATGATAGTGAATGAAGTGGAGAGAGTATGAGTGAAGTGAGTGTGAGAAGAGGATGTGAGCTTACTCCAAGCAGTGGAAGACTCTTCAAAGATGTTCTCCCTGGTATCATTTCTTGCTTCTTTTTCCTCAAGTTTTGCACTTCCAACACTCTAACATGGCACTTCCAAACTTCTCAAAAATGACCTTTTACATACTCACCCACATCCCTTATTTATAGGATGTGAGATGAGAGTCCCAAGTTACATTCGTCCCACCCATTAGAGCTCAATCGCAGAGTTGAGAGGTGGGCTCTCTCCTTAGGTCAATATGGGTAGAAGAGCCAGAGACTTGAGTCACTGACACATGCAAGTTGGGCATAGGGTTGGTGACTAATGTTTCATAAAAGAAGGAGGGTTGAGGGTTGGTGAGGCTCTAAGTTTTTTTCAGTTACACAAAAAGGGGGTTGGTTGCAGGTGGACAGCAGGGAGGTAGAGATGTTGGCATCCTCTTCCAACCTTTTCACCAAAAGGGGAAGGGCACATGTGTGAACAGTAAGGCCTATGAATGCTTTGTTTTTTGGTTTTGGAAAATAGGGCATTTGCAAGCCCTTTTCATTTTAAAATATTTCAACAGGCCAGACTAGGGTTGGGCTAAGCAGAGGGTATAAGGAACATAGGGCAGGCCCAATACAGTTTTAATTGAGCTTAATTTGGGCTGAGCCTACTAGGCTACCTCTTGCCACCCCTAATGGAAGTGTTAAGGCACAAACACTGTTTAGGCCTTGTTTGATTGTCACTTGTAATGAAATGAAGTCATTTTAAAATCCCATGGAATTTGAAGCCATAAGGTAATGGTTCAAAATGATCTCATTTATATTCATATTGATTGTTTACTAAAATTATTACTAAAGTCATCTTAGGTTTTTTTCTTCTTTTTTATGAATTGATGTATGTTATCATTCATATATTGGTGATGAATGAAAATCATCCATTTTCATTGGGGTTCATATGCACTCAAGTACTATGAAAAACTAAAATGAAATGGTTTCATTCTAAGTGACAACCAAAGCATGATTTATAAAACACAAACACCGGAAACTATTTGTCCAGATGGATTCACACACATGCAATCTTTTTTTTTTTGTGGGTTCAAAAGCCTTTTGGTAAGCATAAATCCCATTAGATGTAAAGATTATGAATTGGCTAACATAACTAATTTAATAATTGGGTCATGATTATGAAAGCATCATCAGATTTATTTTCTTATCTACATAATATTATTGATTAGAACCATTTAACTAACTACTCTATCCATCTGATTAATAGCAACAATATGGAAGACAACCTATACAAACTAAAATTTGTTGGACTTATAGAAGAGTTGATCTTATAAATCAAAATCCATATAGTTAGACCATTCTAAGCATTTAAATAAGATTCAAAATTGGCATTTTTTTTTTGGGGGGGGGAGTTTTAACTCAACATTGGCATTGGTTAGACTAATAGCATTTCACCCAACCAAGATTTTAATAGTTTAGATTCTATCCTTTATACAGGACCTATCCACAACCTAAGTGCACGATTTGGCATAAAAAGATGTGTACAACCTATGCATAACCATTTTTTATACCAAACCATGCACTTTGTGTAACACCCTGCACATGTTGATTAAATATTTTGAGTATATTTAATTTTGTAATTCAAATTTATTAATATCATTTCAACACATATAAGTGAGTGAGGAAATTGAATTAAACATAGAAGGGAAAAGAAGACAAAAATAAGTTAAGGACTTAACAAATTCTAGAGTTGTCCTAGACAACAGATCTGGGACAACCTCATAAGTAAACCTATATCAATCCCATATGAATCACCCTACAAATTGTATATCATTGGAAATATCTATGAGTCTACTTTTCAATTCATTAAACAGTGAGAGAACTGGAATTTTCTAGAAGACGTTATGACAATTTTTTCACCAAGTATCTATGTTGTCTGCTATACTCTGAGTTAATAGATTTTGGGTAACTTTAAAGTTAAAATTGTATGAACTCCGAATGAATTATCTAACAAACTATGTATTATTGGAAATCTATTGAAGTATATTTTTCAATGCCACAAACAGTGAATGAATAGGAGTTTCTTTGAGGAAGTTATGATTGCTTTCCCAAAAAGTGTGTGTTAACAGGACAACTATTTGAAGTAACTTTAGAGATACACAAGTAACAATGTAGGACTAATTAGTGATCATAATTTATGTCATTGGAAAATTCTTGAAGAAGTTTTGTAAGTTCGGGGATTTTGGAGAAAGAACAAGAGAAAAAGTAAGGTTTTGGCAAAAGATTTTGAGATTTTGAAGAACTTAAAGCTTTGGAAAGAGAATTTAAGCAAATAGGTAAGAACATAAGTAAATTATGATTGTTTTTCCTTCTTTAGGTTCTTAGATCTCTGCTACTCTATTGTTTGAATCTGTTTTGTAAAAATTGTGATTGTTTGTTTCAGTTTTGAATGGTTTATGCTCTTAAAATCTATGTTTTACAGCAAGAAAAATTGTTTTATAAGAACACATGTAAACTATGATTTGTTTTTTAACTTCCTATGTTCTTAGAGTGTCATGATTTCGTTTTGCAATGGGTTGGAATTGTTTTGCTCTATTTTGATTTGTTTTAAGCTTATAAAACCTTGTTTTTGCAAAAATATATTATATCTGTAAGAACACCAATAAAATTTGTTTTGTTTTCTTTCCTTTGGCATCTTAGAAGTGTTGTAATATCATTTTTCAAAGGATTATAATCATTTTATTCTGATTTTTTATTTGTTTAAGCTTTTAAAACCTTTGTTTTTACAAGGAAAAATGATGTATGTTAGCAAATAAGTAACCTATGTTTGTTTTCAATGTTTTTATGTTCATAAATCATTGTAAACCTCTGTTTTAAAGTTGTTTTACATGATTTATTTATTTATATTGAAGAAACCCATGTTTTTACAAAGAAATCACAAGTTTTGAAGCGAGATTTTAGTTAGTGTTCATATAAAATTTTGTTTTGCAAAGAAAAGTATTGTTTTCATAAGTTTTATATAAGATTATTAGGTTTTAATTACAAGGTGATGTTTTTAATGATTTTTACGAAAAATGTTTTATTAATATTGATCCAATATTTTATAAGTTGTGAACTAATGTTTTAAGCTTGATAAATAGTGTTTTCATTGTTTTGCAAAGTTCTTCATAGTTGTGCTTGGATAAATCAAGCATCTCAGTAGCTTTTGTTTAAATTAGATCATTGTTATGAACTGTATAATAGATGATTATGTTTTGAAAATAAAAGTGTATAAGGAGATTGATTTTATTTGTGAATAAAGCCACCATTTATCATCAAGGGGATTAGTTGATGATACCCACCTCACCTGGTTTATGGTGTGGAATATCGGCTTTCTCACCAAAGATTAAATTAATGAAGTGATCCCTCATTATTAAGGATGTGATAGTAGTATCCTCTCATTATAGTGATTGTGTATCGGCCTTTTCACCGAGGATTAAATTAGTAAACTATCGGCCTCTCACAGAAGATTAAATTGGTAAACCTATTGGTTATTCTCATTACGGATTAAATGGTGTGCAGCGTATTGGCTAAGTGAACAAATTGATATGGCATTGCATTGTTTCAGTATCGTTATTGATTATTCATTGTTATTATATTATTTTGAGATTGCTTTTAATATTTGTTTTGATTGATTAAATGTTTTCAGTGTAGTATTGTTTAGAACTATATAGATTCGTATTTTGTAAAGAATATGCAACTATCTATTTTGAATTTCTGAAATCGTGTTAAGTCTTAATCTAATGTTTTTTATAGTTTATTTGTTTTCTTACGAAGCCTGTCAAACTTACCCTAAATTGATACACAT
>JAOXJP010096743.1:0-14514 GCA_025762735.1 Platanus orientalis | reverse complement strand
CAGCCTTATCCCAACTATTTGGGGTCGGCTACACGAATCCTGTTCTGCCATTCCGCTCTGTTTAGGGCCTTATCTGCGGGGTGGAAAACCATATGGCGGGAGGAGTTGTAAGGAATGCTCCATTGGTTTTGGATTCTCTTGCTTTTTGTAGTCCTCATCATCCCTCTTGTTTTCTTTGCTTTGTATCACCATCCTGGTTATCTTATTTCCTTGTACTTGTCATATCTATTTTCAATAAATTACATCTTTACCTCTAAAAAAATAAAAAACTCAATAAGGGCTTATCCAACTAGTTAGGGTTATAGCTACACAAATCCTATTATGCCATTTTAGGTCTGTATCTTTTGTTAAAATTTTTCAGGTCCTTTCTTTTACTACCTCTATCCATGCCCATTTTTGTCTTTCCTTTGTCCTTTTAGAGCCTTCAACTTGCACCATATCACTCCTTGGTGCAATCATTGGTCTTTGTTGCACATGACTGAACCATCTTTTTCAACTTACCCTCATCTTGTAACCTATTGGTGTTACATCTAAGTTCCCTCAAATGCTGTCATTTCCAATTCAATATTCTATGGCCTACTCTTGTCATTCATCCATCTTAACATCCTTTCTTTGCTATGCTCATTCTATGCGTGTTTTGTCTCTTGATGGCAGCATACTGCTCCACAAAGCATTTATCAATAAAAAAATAGAGTAATTGTTGACTTACTAAAATTGAGATAGTCTTCTTGTTGTTAGTTCTGGCTTCTGAGAAATATCTTAAAGAATCTTATTTACATTAGAAGTGATAGGATTAGAGAATATTGATATTACCATTTTGAGTCATAGTAGGAGCTTTTTTTTTTTTGATAAACAGAAATTTCATTAATGAAGGTGTTAAGGCATCTCCAAGGTCACAAAACAGCCATGCCCAACAAAAACTACAAGGTCTCAATACCTTTTACAACTTTAACCCACCCCAATTTGATGTCCATGGCGGACTAATTTACAAATTCTTTACAGATAGAAGCCCACCCTAAGAACATATCCCGTGCTCGTCTATACACTTTATATGAGGGCTCCGGATAATTATCAAAAATTCGATTGTTATGTTCCAATCATAGGGATCACCAAACAGTTGGAATCCACATCTGCCATAGCCTCTTCTCTTTACCACCCAAACCAAAACTATACCACTACTCAAAAAAATGTGATGAGTTAGGAAACACCCATGATAGCACCACCTCAAGTAAAATCATTGAGTACGCCTCAAGAGCACAAGGACAATGGAGAAGAATATGGCCAATAGACTCCACATTGCTATGACAAAGGGAGCACATATTGTGAATAGGGAAACCTCTTTTTTGAAGATTATCCAAGTGAGAATCTGAACTTTGAGGGTTGTCCACACAAAGAAAATCACTTTGGAGGGAGCATTACTCCCCCAAACATCCTTCCAAGGAAACGAGACCGCCATCCAAGGCTCAAGCATAACACGATCGCCGAGAACACTCCATTGGCTTCCCGTAACCACCTATGGCTATCCTCCCTATCCGGGCAAAGTTGGAAATTACTGAGAAAGCCAAGCACATGAGCCATGTCATCAATCTCACAGTCATTGAGGAGATGTCTAAGCTGAATGTTCCAGTCATGTCTATCCCCATCTACTCTCCAATACTCTGCCACAGTAGGAGTTTTGGGCTGAAATTAAGTTTGTCTGTATCTAAGTGGTCAATTGAAGAAAAGCTTTTGTTTGCATTAATAAAATTTAAGTTTGTGAAGTTTTGCTCTTGTTCATCTTTGCAAGTTCGTTAGATGTCCATATTGGTTCTCAGAAGCTTAGTGTACGGAATTTTTTTTTGATGAATATTACTTTACAAGATTTCATACTTAACTAATGCAGAATAATCAACTAATAACAATATTGAGACCCCAAAATTTGGCAGGTGGTTTGACTATATGGTATTTGAGGTGTTGAGTTGACGTGTCTTGTTTGTTTGCTGCCATGAAAAATCCAGCCACATAAACTGGCAGGGAGGGGCATGTCTTCAATTTACTTTGATGTCATTTTGTGGCCAAGTCTTATCTCGATGCTCATTAGAATGCCCAAATCCTGTTCTAGTTGGAGGTCCATGAGGACTGGAAAAGGGCTTCATGACAGCACCTTTTGCAGGTAGTTTTTCATGGGCTTCTCTCCTACATCATAGATTAGCAGCAATGTCTGAAAAAATTATGTTTTAATATTTTATACTAGACATGTCCACCATGAGTATATAATATTTGAGTGACTACTGTAGATTTGCTCTAAAAAATGTACTGAGCATTCCAGTATATATCCTGATTATATTTGTATGATATTCTATAAATTATGTATCATTTATAAAACAATAGAGATTTTAAGATATACACTGGAAATTTGATGGTTTTCACTATTTTCTGCAACTACTAGAGATTATGAGGTCATAAACTATGAATGGTCTCCAGTATTTTTTCTTTTAATGCTAGTATTGATCTTGAATGTCTGATTTCTTGTTAATTCCTGTAATAGGAGCACACTTCTTATGATTTATTGTATATTTATCAGGCTTACCTGCAGAAGCTGATAGCCTTGGAAAGGCAACCTTCTTTCCAACATGTCGTTGTTCGTTCTATCTGTACTCTGCTAGAGGCAGTTCCCCACTTCAACTTCAGTGATAACTTGTTAGCTGCTGTTATCAATAACATAAGCTCCCCAGATGATGTCACAAGGTTCAGCTTTATCTATGTATTATGTATTTTGAATTTTTTGCAACTTTTTGGGGGATCAAATGGGGGACCATTCTGCTAAACAGGTGATTTTAACACCTATGTTGCTTTTAAAATTCAAATAATACTGATTGTATAGCATGAGACTGATACGGATAATTTTTATTGTGCTTTGTGGTAGAGATGAATTTTATTGTACTTCTATTGTGCTTTGTGGTAGAGATAATTTTTATTACCTTTGGAACTCTTTTCATAAATGGAAGTGAACCAGGCTGTCAGTCTTCTCTTATTGTGCAATGGCTAGAGATGAAGGTGGCAGTCTGGATCCAGGCCTTCAAAAACACTGAACTGCGGTCCTTAGTTTCCTTTGGAGAAGTCATCGTGCAGATATCTTATATTTGATGCGGTCAACATTATGCGACTTATGTATGTGCCCCCACATAAGAGGGCCAGATTTAAATTTACATGTATTATGGGGTATAACAAGGCCAATAGTGCCATGGGTAGTTTAGATTTTTGGGTTTTTAGTTGTAATCCCGTTTTGAAGTTTAGCCCTTTTTTCAAAGGTCAAAACTTGCCATTTTGGCTTGGTTTTGGTGTCATTAGACAGGTTATTCAGTTGCCTTTCTAAGGAGACCAAGATTGCGCAATTTCGAGGTGATTTGTGGAAGTTATGACCAAATTACTAAAGGGTCGTCAAAAGTTGTGGGAATAGTATTTTTTAGAAGTTTATATATTTAAAAAGTCTTAAGATTAGTACAACTTGTGCAATAAGTTAGGTGTTTCTAGTAGTTTTAAATTTTAGAAAGTTTAGACAACATGTTACATGTGTTTTATAATGTTTCCTTGTTTAGAAAGTTCTAATTTCATTAGGATGTAAGCCGATTTAAAGGTATCCCTCCCCTTTATTAATTCAGTGAATAATTATTAGAGTTTTATTGAATTGGTTGTTCCCAAGGTAGGCCATGGGCTTGGTTTATCTCTCCTCTAAGGGTTGATGCTACTCATGGCTCCCCTCTCTCCTCTTCTTCCATAGGTGCAGCCGTAGGTTCTCTCTCTCCTTCAAGGTATATATCTGTTATTTTTTTTCTCTCTTAGTCTCTTCTTAACTTTCTCTTGCTTTCTATACTATTCTCTTTTTCTTCTTCTTATTCCTCTTTCTATCTTCATTATTTTATTCTTTTCTCATATTTCATGTGCAATAGTGCAAGTGTTGAAAACATCCATTAAAGAACCTTCACTTTTTTTGAAATTCTTTGATATGATCCATTTAATTGTATTGAAATTTCATGAAATTTTATCTGTAGAACCCTTAAACACGTCAGAAACTACCCTAAAATTTTCAGAATTTTCAGACTCGTTAAAGGGACATTTTTGTAATTTTTGGACTGTTTAAAATTATAAAAATACCCTTTTTGGCTATTTCTACTTATATCGTTTTTCTTTTCTTCTTTCTCATCCTAATCTCTTCTTAAATTCTATTATCTGATTTCTTGGCTATTTGTGAATTTAAATTCAATTCTTGATTTATTTTGTTTCCGCATCCTTTATTTTAAATTATTTGAGGCATTCGGAATTATTCTATGTCAATTTTTGAGGCCTTTCTATGTCCATCTGACATGCATTACCTAGGGGCGATTTGTTGGGGATTGTGGAAGGAAAGAAATTGTAGAATTTTTAAAGAGAAGTTCCGAAGTAGTGAGTTGGTGATTTCAATAGTCAAGGATCTTTTTGAGTGGGCTTCAGTTTGGACATCCTTTGAGGAGGGGAAATGGAATTCTATATGGAAGGAGGAATTGTAATTAGGGTGTGGGTGTGCTGTTTATTTCCTTTTTGATATCACCTTCGAGATGATTGACTCTTCTTTTATTCTTTACATTTTTCTATTATCAATAAATTATCTCCTTACCATTCAATTTTTTTTTTCTTTTTTGGTATCTTCCTCGTTGTACTGCATCAATATTGGGTGTGAGCCTCTGTTGAATCTGGTGAGCTTTGTGCAACTATACAACCGCCAAGTGTTTGATAAAAGGTTTTTGGTTGATGTAGTTATTAGGTTTCCATTTTTGACAATACGAAGTGTGCAACTAAGGTATATAAAATGGACTATTAAGTATTATTTGTCGTGATGGTTGGTGTGGTAGAGGAATAGGTTTAGTGGTGGGATTTGAGTGCTCATTCAATGAGTTCATTGTCTACTATTACATCTACACCAGTTCCTTTTGATGGTATGAGCCTTTTTCATGAGGAGTTTGAGGCATTCAATCGTTCCTATGGCCCAGTTGGAGCAAAAACTGTATCCACATCCTCAATTGTTTACTTAGGTACTTTGGTCTCAGCGCACAATGCTTCTATCTCATCTCCTATTAACTCTTGGGTCATTAGTTTAGGAGCTTCAGAACCTATGACTTGTATATATCCTCCATTTTTCATCTTATCATACTTGTTTTGGTAAAGATGAAGTCAAAATTGCTGATGTTTCTTATTCTTCCATTGCCAGTAAGGGCAATGCTCTTCATACTCTCACTATGTCTTTATCTTTAGTCCTCTATATTCCCTACTTTAAATCTTTTATCCTCTAGTCAAATTACAAAATTCTTGAATTGTAGTGTCCCCTTTTTTTCCATCCTGTTGTATCTTTCAAGACATGGAAACGAGGAGGATGATTGTTAGGGACCATGAGGAATGAAGACTGTATTTGTTGGATTTTCTATCAAATATACCTTCTCCAATGCAACAATTGCAATTGGTAGGAAAAAGTGATGGCAAATTATGTCGTGAGCTATGTTACATGGCACAATTGTCTTGGCCACACCTATTCTTTTCTTTTGAAGATGTTTTTTTAGTTGCTTACTCCACCTCATTCAAAATTTCAATGTGAGACATGCGAGCAAGCAGAACATTGTTGAATCTCTTATACAATCAATAGTAATTGAAATTCTTTACCTTTTGCTGTTGTGCACTTTGATTTGTGGGGTCGAGCTCTTGATGTTGTGTTCTTGCTTGAATATCATTACTTTGTTACTTTTGTAGATTATTTTTGCGGGTTACTTGAGTATACTTGCTCAAGTCTAAGAGGATTTTTTTTGGCTTTTAAGTCAATTTCATAAGATGGTTGAAATCTAGTTTGATGCAAAAGTGAAAATTCTTAGATTTGACATTTGTGGGGAGTATGTCTTATTTCAATGAATCTGGCATTATTCATCAACCACTTGTCCAGGTCCTCCTGAACAAAACGGAGTAATCGAACAAAAGAATTTGTTAGGTCCATTTGTATTGTCAATTCCATGCAAAGTTTAGATGAGCTGTAGAAGGCTATTGGTCTATGTAACTGAGTCATTAAAGTGTGAAGACTTGGAGACCAAGCACGTGCAACTCTGACAAGCTACAACTGCTAAAGAATTGAAGTTCAACAAGCTACTCAAGCCCTTTTTGTCATTCGCATATGATAGAGTGAATTGGGATTTCTTGGACTATATGTTGAAAAGGTTGGGCTTTGGCCTAAAATGGAGGGCTTGGATGAAAAAATGTTATGGATTAGTGACTTTTTCCGTTCTTTTGAATGGTGTTTTGGTGGATTTCTTTAAGAGTTCAAGGGGTTTGAGACGGGGCGATCCTCTTTCGCCGTTCCTCTTCTTGATAGTGTCCGAGGCTTTTGATGCGATGCTTACTAAAGCTTTTTAGGGAGGATTGTTCGAAGGGATCCCAATTGGTAGGGATGGAGTGGTTGTCTCCTATCTTCAGTTTGCAGATGATACTCTAGTTTTATGTAGGGGATCTTCCAATCAAATGCATCTCTTACGATGTGTCATTAGATGCTTTGAATTGGTCTCAAGTTTAAAGGTTAATTTATCAAAAAACAGGCTTTTCCCTGTGGACCAAGTCTCCAACTTGGATGTTATGGCTGAGGTGTTGGAGTGTCAAATAGATTCTCTTCCTTCTTCTTATCTGGGCCTTTCCTTAGGTGCTTCTTTTAAAAGAAGGGATTGTTGGACCCCGGTCATTAATAGAATCTAGAGTAGATTGGCAGGTTGGAAAGGCATATACTTATCGAAGGGGGGAAAGATCACTCTTATCAAATCGGTGCTCTCCAGCCTTCCCAATCATTATCTTTCCTTCTTTGTTATTCCATCTTCTGTGGCTGATTCGATTGAAAAGTTGCAAAGACATTTTTTGTGGGAGAAGCGGAAAGGTCCTGATGGTCATCATTTAGTAGCTTGGAAAGATATCTTCAAACCAGTGAAATTGGGTGGGTTGAGCATTAGACGTATTTGGGATTTTAATTGTGCACTTCTCTCTAAATGGCTTTGGAGGTTTGGGTTGGAAGAAAATAGTATGTGGAGAAGAGTTATTGCTGGGAAATATGGGCTGAGCAACAAGTGGGAGTCCAAAAAGGTGAATGTGGCTTGTGGGGTTAGTCTGTGGAAAGGGATTTACATGCAAATGGACTAGTTCTAGTAGGCTGTGTCCATGTCCTTAGGCTGCGGTCGTGATATTTCATTTTGGTATGATAGGTGGTGTAGTTCAAGACTCCTCATGGAAGAAATACCTTTGATCTTCAACCTAGCTATTGACAAGCAGGCCTCAGTTGCTGACTATTGGCTGGATGATATTACCCGTAACAGCTGGAATGTGTTTCTTAGATGTCCTCTAAATGACTGGGAGATTGACCAAATGGCTTGGCTTATGGGATGTGTGGAGAATTTGCATCTGAGGCAAGGTAGGGCTGACAATCGAAGATGACTTCTGGCAAAAGATGGGTCCTTCGTAGTGAGATCTTATGAGTTTTTTGAGCCAAGGGGTAAAGGGGAATTTCATTGGGCAGGGATTTGGAAAGTCAAGGCGCTGTCTAAAGTTCTCTTCTTCTCTTTCACGGCTATGAAAGATTGCATTCCCACTTTAGATTTTCTTCAAAGAACGGATTCTTTTTTGCTCGTCATGTGCCCTCTTTGCAAGAGTGATGCAGAATTGGGGTCTCATATTTTATTACATTACCCTTTCACGTGGGAGATTTGGTATTCTATTATTGTTGAAGCTAATGTGTCTTCCCCCCCCCCCCCCACCCAAAAGTGCTGCCTCTCCTTTTTTCAGCAATGACATTACCCTACAAGGCATCATAAAGGTCGAATGTTGTGGCACACACTCTTATCGATGGTTTGATGGTCGATTTGGCTTGAGAGAAATCATCGAATTTTTGAAAATTCGGCGGAGCCCTCTTTTAAGATTCTTAGAAAAGTGAAAGATAGATGCTTTCTTTGGGTTTGTAATTGTAAAGAGTTTGAGGGTTTGCCTCTTGTTGAGATTAAGCGGAATTGGGTTAACATTATTAGGGGATGTTAACCCTTGTTGCGTTGTTGTGTTGGGTTGTTTAGGGGATGCCTCATCCCCTCTTTCTTTTTTCTCCTCTTTTTAATAAATTTGCATTATAAGAAAAAACAAGCTACTTAAACCCATGACATCAAGCACTCAATGCCAAAACAGGTAAAAAGACAAATTGAACTTGTCCGACAAATATGTGTGCTCAATAATGCCTCTATTGGACCATGGTGAGACCTAGGATGAGTTTAAAGACCCATGTATGACCCTAGGAGTAATCTCGAACCACAACCTATGGTTAGACAAAAACTAAAGAAACAAAAAATAAAAAATGTCTGACTGACTAGGTTTGAGTGCTCGAACTTGCTCAGGAAAATCAACAAGCAATTGGATTTTCCTTAAGCAGTTGAATATCCCTTCTGAGTGCTTGGAGATCCCCAAATTTATAATGTTTTCAAATTCAAAATCAATAACGGCTAAATTCTTTGACAACTATTAAGAGCCATTGGAACTCGAAAAAGATTGCATTTTGACCCTATAAATAGAGGTCTAAAACCTCAGTACAAATAACGAATGAAGAGGAATCATTGAATATCAAAAGAGAGTTCTTAAAGGAGCTAAGGAGGATTCTAGGAGGTTGGAAGCTTGAAAAAACATTCTCCATGCTGAGATATTTATCTCTCTTTATGTGAGAGAATTCCTACACAACTAAAAGTTGTTTCCATTGGCAAAGCTATAATATCTAGTTGTGTTAGCAAGAAAAGACTCATGTCTTGGGTCTTCTGAGAGCAACAAAACTTCCATGTTTATTCTAGCTTGAAAAGCTCTTGCAACTGATCACTATAGTTACATAATAAGCCTATCAAGAGGCTTGAGCACTGTTGTCAATACAACCTTCTTCAAATCACCTTCCGCCGAAGGCACCAAAAGTAGAGTCTACTGGAGACATTGGACTAGAGCACTCCCTGGAAACACCAGGTGCAAATCGTTATTCACCGGTGACACTGTAGGAAGTTCAGTAAGTTTGTTGATTTACTTTTGTAATAATATTATGCTATTAATAGAAAATCATCCGAGCTCTGTGAGAGAGCTATTAGACAGTGGGCGTAGACCAAAGTGTCGAACCAATATCAATATGTGTGTCTTTGTGTTGCTTGCTTCTTTGCTATCTTGTGGTTATATTTGCATTACTTTTGCAAGTTGCTCAACATATTCATTGAAGTTATATAAGGCTAAGAATAGTGATAAAAAAGAATCATTCAAACAACCTTATGGAATTTATCAGCCCATCTCCTGCTCTGCTATTGGTAACATTATAGTGCATGATGAAGAACAATGGTCTGTGATAAATTCATAATCATTAGATTTACTTGCATATTCAATTCAGCTGCATGTAAGTTAAGTAAATCTAAAAGCAAGCCTTAAAAAAAATCAAGAAAGTTTAATAGACTTGTAAATCCTATTCACTCCCCCTCTATGATTAATTGGGATTGAAATTTCAGAATTGTCATCTTCTTTGAGATTACCTATGCCCTCTTGGTTACTATGCATGTTCCAAAAGTTTTTGGTTGGATGCTTCTGTAATTGTTGCTTAACTTATGAATCATATGCATTTTCATGTGCTTTTGTGGGACCCACTCGTGGACAGCCATGGAGGCCGTTGTGTGGCACTTCAAAAAGAGTTTATTTGAGTTGTTTAGGACTTAGTTTTAGTTATTTGGTTTATTATATTTCTGTTTTAATTTGACATGGATATTAATGCCCATGTGGGACCCACATGTGCTTTGGTGGGACCCACTCATGGACAGCCATGGAGGTCATCCTGTGGCACATTAAAAGGAGTTAATTCGAGTTGTTTAGGACTTTATTTTAGTTACTTGGTTATAATATTTCTGTTTTAATTAGAACAGGACTTGAAAGTCTTTTAATGTTTTAGGGTATTTTGGTCAAGTCTGCATGGTTTTTAGAAGGTGACATTATTATAAAGAAAAGAAATCTCTTGTTCAAATAAGGAGGCTTTCTTGCTCTCAGCTGAGTGCTCCAAACCAGTGATTGGTTTCCCTGTGGGAGATTCCTAGGGTTTGTCCATTCTTAGTGGGAGGCCAAGGAAACGCCTGCTCTTCAGTAGGGCTGTCAATGAGCGGAGCTAGCTTGGAGCTCGGCTCGCCATGAGCCGAGCTTGAGCTTTCTTTGAAGCTCACAGAGCTGAGCCTGAGCCTCCATTTGAGCTCATTTACTAAATGAGCCTGAGCCGAGCTTTTAGCCGAAGATTTTATATATGCATTTAATATAATAGATATAAATACCATAGGATAAGTTTACATATTAAAAAAATCATAAAATAATTAATTATATTTCTAGGCAATTGGGAAAGCTCTCAGGGCATGTTGTTGATCTTTTTCTGGCTGCCTTCTAAAGAGTAAATGTACATTCAGTAGTCTTTTGCAGTGAGTAGGTGGTCTGTCTTTTCCAACGGGTAAGTAGTCCTTGAAGTGGCTAGGTAGTCTTTGGCAGATGTACAAGAGATTCATGCTTTTGATTTGTCCAAGGCATGCTGACGAAGCTATTTGATTGAAATTTCAAATATTAATTGGCAATGGTGGAAATATAGACCAAATTCCTTGACCAACAGATTACTAAACCCTTTTCTCATCATTCTCTCCCATTCCTCTTCCCCTCTATTTCACCGATGGCATTCTGTGTCGAACACCTGCAACAGAGGGCATATCAATCACACACTCTTCTTATTCGTTGTTAGGGTGTTCAAAATCACACATTTCATTTGTCTTCTTCCACTTTATCATCTCCATTATATTATATCAGTCACTTTCGTTACCCACAGTCCCAGTCGTGCTGGTTATCACTGTAAAATATGAAAGCAATGATCTTGATCTGTACCAAGATGGGATACAGCTGAGTACCAGGCTAAAAACAAGAAGTCTATACGATCTCATTTATTTTTTTCTTTTTGCTAGTTATAAAAGATGGTTTGCCCAATATAGAAATCAATGAACAACAAAACCAATCATCCCCTTATCCTTTTACTCTCCTCTTACAAACCTAGTGCCTCCTTTTAAGATGCAGAAACAGATCAGGGATGAAGGCCAAATTATCTCCACATCAGATGATTTTGACGATGAAGTAGATCAGGCAAAATGCTCATGAGGTTGGCGTCAGACCTCTTCTCCATTTGGATTCCAGGGTAGCACCAGTTTCTTTCTTTTCATCGTTGCCTTTGCTGAAATAATCTATGCCAGAGAGGTATGTGGGTATATTTTTGCCTTTTTTTTTTTTCTAATCGTCACCTGTGCTAATCGGTGACAATGAGAAGAAAGAAGGGTTTGTTGGTTGGCTAATGTTTTGACCCAGGTGTTCTTTTTTTATTTTTTGCCACACAACCGAGCTGGTGTTGTCACACATTGATCACACCAATGTTAGTCACAGACTTGAAGTGAAGATGAAGCAATCTCTTTTGTGAGCCGAGCCAAGCCTGTGCCGAGCCTGAGCCTAACCCCGGTTTGACAAGCCTGAGCCGAGCTGGGTAAAGCTTGGCTCATTTCAGCTCATTGACACCCCTACTCTTCAGTGAGAGGGATTCTTCTTCTGGTTTTATGGTGGTTTAAATCTTGGGAATTGTCTTGAAAATACTCTTCTTCTTCTTCTTCTTCTGGTTTATGGTGGTTTAAAGCTTGGGAGTGGTCTCGAAAATATTCTTGAGACCCATACTGTTTCCTGTTTTTTCTCCAATCTTTTTGAAGTTCTTCAGAGTTTCTTGCTGTATTGACTCAATACTGAACCCTACCCATCAAATATAACCATCTGCAGAGTTTCTTATAATCCATACCCTGCGGCTGCTGCCTATAGGAGCCTCTCTAACTGTTGCAGATCTTCCAAAACCCCAAACCCATTAACCCCTGCCTTTGTGTGGGTTTTTCCGAATTTTTCTGTATGAACTAAACCTTGTGCCCTGATCAAACCCTCTATAAAATTGCAGAACTGTATCCATAAAAAACCCTTACCTGCAAGTACCCTAAAAATGAACCGGACTAAATCAGATGGTTTGATCCGGTTTAACCGGAATCTAGCACCTATCTGGTTCCAAAGAGCCTTATTTGAGGTTGCCTACTAAATAATGACTACTAATTAATGAATGAGTTTGTTTTCTTCTAGAACCCAATAAATTAAATTAATTCCCAAGATTCCAATATTCAAGCTACCCACTATCTAGCACAAAACATTTCCTCTTCTTCTTTGTTAGCCTAACACCATTCAATGAGCTTTAAGGTTTGTTTATCACATTATATCATTTATTAGTATAGATAAAACTTGGCATTGTTAAATAATGTCTGCTACATATCATCACCAGCAACCATATTTGTCATATGTAGCAGCTTAATCCTATCATAAAAATATTAGACAAGATGAGTGATGAAATATGTTAAATAATGTTAGTAACGTTTCAAACCCCAATCAACCTATCCTGCCAATGGCATGGACTCTTTTGAGTCAGCCCAAATTGCTTTCAGGTGGACCAGCCACAAGTCAAGCTTGGACAACAGCTTCTCATAGGTATGTTGGAAGGGATTCAAATCTTTTAGCCCAATTGGGTATCGAACCAGAACCAAGCCTAATCATTATCAGTGCAAACGACATCAAAGATAGCTGGAAGACTTTAAGTATCTAGCAACTTGAACAAGTTTGAAAGGATTATAATGCAAACAATATGATCCTAGAATTTATATAATCAGGCCACGAGCAAGAGAATGACATAGTATTCAATTTAAGATTTATTATTATTTTTAGCATAGATGTCAATTTCATATGTGCTATTTGTATTTTTTATTAAGCTTCCTAACCATAGTTGTAGGGCAGTTTGGTACAAGGTGGGAAGCGAATTTCATTCCGCTTCCCCAAGTAAGTGGGAAGTGCACTTCCCAAACGTGGGAAGCACGTTTTCCAAACATGGGAACCACATTGAAACAAGTGAAAGCTGTTTAGGGAAACAAATAGAAGCGAGTAGAAACGTCTGGAGAATCGACTTGGATGTGATCCAAGAAACAATATTGTATTTTATTTAAAGTAAATCCTATGCTGTTATCATTGAATAAACTATTGTCTATGTGATTTAGTAATGCTTTTGTGTGAAAAAAAAAAGAAGATTTTGTATTGAATTTATTGTTTATATTATTTTATTCCAATCCAATAAAAAGATTCAAATCCAATGGTTTTTATGTAAGGTCTTCTATAGTTCGACTCTAAAATTTAATTTATCTACAAAAAATCTTATGTATGGTTATGGTTTGCAATTTGCATATTGATTTATATGTCATGATTCTTTGTTACTTACATAGTGTAGCTTTTAGGTTTTCTTGTACTTTCTTTAAGTTTATTCACTTTATTGTATTGTAGTTAAAATTATTGGTTATAACTTATAATTATTTACTTTTTATTGTTTTTCGCTTCTCACTTCACAATGCTTTATTAAGCCTTGATTCCTGCTTCTTGCTTTTGCATTGCATCCTGCTTTCACTTCTTGCTCCGGTAACCATGTGATGTAGTATGCATGTCGAGAAATTGAAGAATTCCACAAGTCAATAATTTTAAATAAGTAATCACTATAAACAAGATTCCTAATCTATCAATAGCCTTGAAAAGATCAAAAGGAAAGTTCAAGTGATGAATTAACTTAAAACTAAACAAGAAAGAACCTCATAAAATGAAGAAAAGTTAAGAACTACTCATGCAAAATTACAGTCACCAACTGAGGCACCAACAAACAAATAAGGATTAAAGACTTACTAAGAGTGAATGTCAAGGTTCCAAAATAGTGAGGTTGCTGCTAGACAACAAATAATGAGGGTGGAACAGTGATAATTTGACAATATAAAAGCCAGTAAAAACGTGCCAAGATGTGGACAGCAGCAAAGCATAATCATATAAATAGGGAGAAAACACCTTCAGCAGGCCAAAGACTATAGGATATAAGATGAAGGCTTTCCAGAACTAGCTTTGATGCTAGCACCAAATAAGGTAGATGATCATACTCTATGACACTTTTCCACAAACACTTACAATGCTAAGTCTTCAAACAGTAGGCTGGAAATCTTCAAAACTAATGTAGAACTTCAAACTTCAGTCCAATACTCACTAACGAGTGATCCTTGTAGCGGATACATATGTAGGCAGCCTCAATGACATAAAGTAGGTATACTCCTTGAGGAAAATCACACCTAAGAGTGCACTATAGTCTGGCAGAAGGATACAACCCCTTGGTTGGATAGATGAACAACTCTAAACAAATAAGGCCCTGTCCAAGGTCTTTCACAGTGTAGGGGATGACTCCTTTGAAGCACAACTCTTTAAACAAGATTTTTTTTTTCTTTTGCTGTTCTCAGGAAAAGGGCGGCTTGGCCCAACGGTAAGGCTTACCGTTAGCGTCCTTGGTGGCGCGGGTTCAAGTCACGGAAACAGCCT
>JAOXJP010096732.1:0-14514 GCA_025762735.1 Platanus orientalis | reverse complement strand
AATTTTTGCATACCAAGAGGTAAAAATACAAGTAAATTATTGTTTTGTTTTGATTCCATAGATTCCTAGATCCTTGTTAATCTCATTTTGCAAAAGATTTTGATCATTTTGTTCCATATTTGAATCGTTTTAAGTTCTTAAAAGCTTATATTGTAAATGAAAAATTGTTTTCTAAGAACACAACTAAACTATTGTTTTGATTTTATTTTTTAGGTTTCTAGAACTCTATTGATTCTGTTTTGCAAAGGTTTTGATTGTTTTTTAACCAGGTTTGAATCATTCTTCAATGATTTTGGTTTTTGCCTAAAGTTCTAAAACATGGTTTTGAAAGAGATAAAATAGTTTTACAAGAACATAATGTAAAAGTGATTTGTCTTCAATTCTATATAATTTTTAAAGAGTTGAATCATCGATTTTGATTCTGTTTTGTATTATTAATACATGTAGAACTATGTTTTAATAAAAAATCAAGAGATTTAAAAGAGGATTTTATTTTTAAAATTGTGAAGGCTATTTTAAGAATTGTTTTGATCTTCTAAATAATTTTAGAGGTAATGATCTACTGCTTTGCTTGAAGTTATATGTCTAATCTTTTGATTTATTCTTAGTGATATTAAATCCTATTTTATAAAGAAATATGCTGATTTTTACATCCAACCATTAGTGATTCTCTGAATACTATTCTAGATAGATTTGATATGCTTTGAAAAACATGTTTTAAAGATTGTGCCTAGTTGGATCAATCATGTTCTTATATGTTATTTTGACTTAATTAATGTAAAAAATTGTTATATATTGTTCTTATGAAATATATGATTTGATTAAAACTGCAAGCGAATGATATATATTGTTAGAAATCCACCTTGCCCATCAAGGGAAATTATTGATGGAACCCTTCTCACTTAGGTATAATCGGTAAGAATTGTTATGGATCCTTACTACTTGCCACATATGAGGTGATAACAACCCTTCTTACCTAGGTATAATCGGTGCGAACTGAACCCTTCTCACCTAGGTTTAAATGATACGAACTGGACCCTTCTCATCAAGATTTAAATGATGTGAACTATTATATATTATGGCTTTATAACATATATATATTCTATTATGTTCCATTATGGCTATGATATGATATATAATCTTATCTATTTCGTTCTGTTTAATGTAAAAATATATGTTATCATTGATTTATGTTTTGTACATGAAATTGTAAGTTTTATTAAATGTTTATTAATATATAAAATTGATTTATGAACTGTTATCATACTGAATTATAAATAGAAAAGTATTTGTTTAGTTTATGAAATCGTACTAAGACTTGATCCATTGTTTCCTTAGTTTACTATTTTCTTGTTAAGTATGTCAAATTTACCTCAATCTAACACCACAAAAGATGAAGAGATCACAGAATAGCAGTTTATAATAGAGAGAACTAGTGACCAGAACTTGTTTATTTCAGTTATTTGGATTAGAGACTTTATTTATTTCAGTTCAGTTATTTCAGTTTGAGTTTTAAGAGATGTAATAAGTTAAGGATTTTAGTATTTGGTTTTAGATGATGGATTTGACTTTGCCAGACTATTTATTTGATTGAATAGGACTGTTAGACATTATTTATGGATTATGTTAGACTATGTCAGTCTTGGAAACTTTCTCCAGCCATGTGATGAAGGTTGTGAGTTCTTCATAGTCCTCGTCTATCAACTTTGGCTTTGATGTCTCCCTTACCAAGTAACCTAGTGTCACCTTGCTCAACAAGTATTGGATTCTGGTTGGTGGAAGGATGTTCGTGATTTGGTATGGTGGTGGTAAAAATTCAAAGAGTCCAAGATATGGTGGTGGAGGGATGAAATGAGGGGATAGGAAGAGGTCATGGCTTGCTGAGCCTTCTTCAGTGGAGATCATTCGGTGTCTAGGGAAGGACTATGACAAGGCTACTTAGCAGGGTATCCCACATGTAATAGAGAAAATGCTCATATTCTGGTGAGGGGATAGTCATAGGAGTATACTCACTCAGAGTAAATCCTTAATTGTAGTCATGTAGGGGATCTTCTCGAGTTTTGAAATCTTGGTGATGAAACTAGAAGGGTTGAACTCTATACTAGTGAGACCTATGATATTGACCCATTTTGAAGGTTAATGATAAGGTAGTGGATTCTAGATGAGATTGGAGTTTGGTGGGGAATTTGTAGGTATGGGGTCAAATAATACCTTCCCTTCGTCAATCAAGTCTTGTATATCATGCTTCAACTTCTAGCACTTGTCGAGTGTATACCCGAGAGTTAGATGGTACTCACAATGTTTTTTTGGGTTATACCTATAGGGCAAAGGGTAAGGTGGAGGTCTCGGATTCAACAACTGCAACAAACTCTTCTTGATGAGGTAATCCATCACATATTTGTAAGGGTAAGGAAGCTGGGTGAATTTTTTTCTCTGCTTCGGGTGCACCTAGATATCCCTACTGGTACATCTATTGTGGCTGAGGGGGAACATTCATGGCTGATGGATTGCTTGGTGTTACTTGTGGCTATGGCTAAACATAACCAATGTTCTGGCCAGGCTAAAGAACTTTAATTGCTTGCATTGTACTAGCCTATAGATGGGTGACTATTGCCTTCTTCGGCATTGATCTAGTATGACTGGTCAAGGCAGGAAGTGCATCCTATACATGACCTATCTTAATGGCTAGCTCAACACGAGCAACCTTATCCACCACCTCGGCAAAATTACCTTGTGAAGCAGTCAGTAGCATCAATTGGTAGGTGGGACCCAAAGTCCTTAGGAAAGTAGAAATCATGTTCTTTTCAGACATGGGATGTTTTAAGTTAAAGGTATTTTGCCTCCACCTATATGCAAAGTCCCTAATATTCTCTTCTATCAGGGGTCACATCCCTTCACTTCTTCTCTAGTTGGTAACATCTCAAGGTTAAAACGAAAGTGATGACAAAAACCCGTGTCAAGGTCCTCCATGTGTTGATGTTTCTCTTGTCTTGGCATGCAAGTCATTTTTCGGCATCTTTTTCTAGGCTTTAAGCAAACAACTGCATCAACAGGCACTCATCATGCCCCTACTAAAACATGACATTGCAGTTCGTGCGTAGGTGCATCCGCAGATAGGTGGTGCCTTCATATTTCTCTACATGTGGCATCTGGAAGTTGATTGGTAGTTCACCCCCAAGTTAGATGCGAAGATCTTCAAAGTCCATTTCCATAAAGAATTGTCTTCCCTTCATCAACTCTACTTTGGCAGCCAATTTAATCAACCTGATGTTGGTCTCATAATCCTTAGATGAAGTAGCTACCTCTTTACCCTTCCTGCTTAACACTGATGGCTCATACTACTCTTCCAGATCAATGATAGAGCGGCATTTTGTAGTATGAAGTGGGGTAGTGGTATAGATGGGCTCCTCCCTATGGGATTGGTCAAATGTAGAACCTTGTCCTTGGGGGTTGGTAAATAGAGGTTCCAAAATGGGGCCTTGGCCCTGGGAGTACTTGATTGGACCTCCCTGCTTGAGCAGGAACTCATACATCACCTTCTTAAATTCCGTGAGAGTAGGAATTTGAGTCTGTTCCTGGGTATTGGCTTGGCTTTAAGGTGGTATAGAAGTTTATGGTGAAGGACCTTGTGAAGAAGTAGCGGTTCATCCATGCGTGGACATGAACTCTCCCATCATCTTCTCAAGTTCAACTCTTTGCTTGTCTAGAAGTGTATTTTTGGGACCGCTACAAGGAGGGAGTTGAGTTCTTGATGAGACCTCAGGATGGGTGGAGGGTGGGACAGTTGTCGCGGATGATGGCGGAGTAAACTTGTCTGCCATGGCCTCGCTAAGTTGTGCCTTCTTTCTTTGCTATCGAGTCTCTAGGGGAGTTATTGTAGCATATTTAAACTGTTTAGAAGAGATTCATTTATTTTAAAAAAAATTCATTCTTTTGTATTTGTTCATTTTTAATAGCTAGAAATTATTTAACAAGTACATATGGCATATAAGTGAATTCATGTATATTTGCCAATAACACAAATTTGAAAATAAAACTTTGTGTGTGTGTGTGTGTGTGTGTGTGTGTATATATATATATATTAAAAGTGGTTACAAGAGGGTACTTAACCATGTATAAAAGGGAAACAAAAGATAGTCTAGAGTCTCAACTCTTGAACCCATAACAACTTCCATTGGTTCTATATGTATGCCATGCTATTGCTGCTTTGAATTTCATTTCCTAAGTCAGTATGGGCAGCTCTAGTGTCATTAAGCTCACCTCTCAAGGCATGGATAAGCTCAAACTGAGTTTTGTTCCTCTGCTCAACGCAGTTGCATGAGATTTTAGCGTCAGCACGAAAATGTGACTCAGCTTCCAAAGCAGCCTAGGCTTGTGAATATTGGGCTTGCTCATCCGCTAAGTCTTGAAGGGCTTGCTAGTACTCTTACTGAGTATGAGAGGACCCTAAATGTGATGTACAAGGTGACTCTATGCAAGCCCTCTTATTCGAGGAGGTAGAGGCAACTAGTGTAGCTGGTTGTGCAGGAAGGTCCTGGTGAAACCATTGCTCATAAGGATGTGACATCACTTGAACTTTCGCAGATATAAGCAATAGATGCCAAGTAGCCTGGATGTGTGAGCCAGCCCAAAGTGTGATCAAGCGGGACCAGATGTAATTAGGTGTCTGATGATTTAGTTTACAGATGTCTCCATAAACCATGGGAAAGTCGAACAGATCTTGTCGAAGAATAAATTAGCAAAGGATATGTGCGGGTACATAAGGAGTACTCTGATATACTCATGTGATGACCTTTTAAGTGTGACCACTAGCAAAAAGATGAGGATAATGTGCTTTGTACCGCTTGACTCGCCAAGTGATATGCTCGAGAAGCACACTAGATAGTTGACTCTAATAAGCGGTCATTGTAGCTTTGACAGGAAGAGGCCGAATGTTGACGTGAGATTATGCAGGAACCAAATGGCGAGAAACATATGTAGGGAATGATGACAAGGTAGTTACATGCTCATGAAGCCAGGCCTTTAGAAAAGCCAGGCAGCCGTATAATCGACCTCGTCGATGTTGGGCACAGTGTGATAGGCTAGTAGTGGTCTTAGAGATGATCACAGGGGCCAACATCTTCTTCTGTAAATCTTGCATCAAAATGTCGCAAAGCACACCGCTGATGTGATGGCGGCTATGAGACAATATGAGTTGTCCCAAGATAAGCAAAGTGAAAGCCTTGAATTTGGTTGGATCTATGAAATCACCAACCATCTTCCAACTTCTTTCCAGTATGAGATCAAAAGAAGAGTGTAGACACTCTTCCAAAGCTTCTTTTGGTAAGGAATCCTTTAAAAGGCCTAGTGCCATGTGAAAGTCCTTGAAGTAGCTGGGTTTATGAACTGGGAACACCGCACCTATGTCGTGGCAATGTTTCCAATCCAGAAACGATTCCAACTCTTCAATAGTCAGTGTAAGCTCTTGTTCCCTGAAGCAAAATACCATAGATGATGAATCTCAAAATGAAATGGCTGCCTCTAATAGTGGCCAATCCAAATTGATCTGTCCTAATGCCAAGGTGGCTCCAAGCCAGCTTTGGTATACCCAAAATTTCCACTCTTCGAGGGGGAGGGGAGGGCAACGAGGGAATTTACAAAATTTGAGGTGGTGGTGGAGTATGGTTCTAAACATATTGGTGTTTGATCCACGCTTATTGACACAAACATAAGGAAAAATATTAAACAATTACACTTGCCGTTAAAAACCAATTTATGTAGAATTCCGGCCTAACACCACAATTAAAATTCAGGCATTGGCACGATTAGGCATTGAGGGAAGTTACAGGTTTTAAATGACTCGCAAGCTATTTTTTGGTATTTCCACCCATTTTCTCAATAAAACAGTTACAAGTTAAATAGCCTTTAGAGATCAAATTTTCAAACTTCTAAACCTTCTTCTAAACACAAACACAATAGATGAATTAAGATGGATCTTCCCAGAGTTTTCCTCTTCTCTCTTCACAAGAGAATGCATTGAGGAAGCTAATGCCAGGTGAGGTGAGTTTTTACTTTATTTTGATCTTTTAATCATCACATTTGATTTATGAATGTGTTTCTTCAAGTTTTTTTATGAGTTATTTGAAAGTTTTGAAAAGGTTTTTGCAACTTTTTTTATCTTTTGAAACTCTTTGATGCTTTTCAAAGCTTGTAGAATCTCAATTTTTAATGGGTTGTATACATATATATTTTTTGTTTATTTTTTAAATTAGTTTAGAAATGATTTAAAAAAATATTAAAGAAACTTTAGTTTCTGGCTGCCTTGACGCTTGAAAGTTAATTTCCCTAAAATGAAGGTGTTTAGCCTAAAATTCAGGCATTAGGCTTGAGAGTGAAATTTTAGTTTTCTTTTTGTATCTCATTTTGTTTAACACACTTATTACTTGTTTTGTACACAGTCTAGGACTCAAGTCGAAGGGCATGGGTCATGGTCCGGGGTTTAAACATTTCGGAAGCGGTTATACAAAAAGGCCTACGAAAAAGTAATGGAGTTAGGATTTGGGCCTTTCATTAGTCTGCCTTCATTGAAAGTGAACAAAGGATTATTGATGGCATTGGTGGAGAGGTGGTCTCCCGTAACCCAGACCTTGAACTTGCCCATGGGGGAGATTAGGCCCCCCTCAAATGATTTACACATGATGATTGGGCTATCCATGGATGGCGTACCTCCCCCAACTATTGATGAGGCCACACCAGAGCTAGTATAGGACTTCTTGGGGCCACAACTTATTGAGTACTACAAGAGCACCAAGGGGGTTCTCCCACCCTAGCAATGGACAATAGTACGCCTACTAATATTAACTACAAAGTGCGGGCTTTTCTAATCTTCATGTTGACCCAATCGATCTTTAGTGGTAAGAGCAACTGGATGTACTTCTGCCTATTGCTGGACCTCAAGGACTTGAGCCAAGTAAAGTCCTATTGTTGGGGTATATCTACCTTAGGGTGGATGTACGCCAACATGGGTAAGCTAGCCAACGGGAAGGGCTTCCAGGGCCTTCATTTCTTATGGGAGGTGAGTTAGTTTTAAATCATTTTTGTTTTAAATTTCTTTGTTTATTTATTTTTACTTAACACTTATTATTATTATTTTGAATGATGTATGTTTGGTGTTATGAGCGCCTCACACCCTTGGCTCCCAAGAAGAGGGGGTTGGAGCAGTTTCTTTTTCCCTATGTGGAGAGATGGATTGTCTCCAACACACATCACAAGAAGTGGAAGCCCATTTCCACCTTCAAGTAGGAATTAGACCTCTTGACTGCCTCATAGGTTGGTAAAATTAATTGACTTGACTTCTCTTTTTTCATTTCAAAATTATTAAAACTGACTTTAAATGTAGTTGTGTGTAGATCAGTTGGCATCCCTGGGCCTAGTGGGCCCTCGATGGAGAGATACATACAAAGCGGGACTTGACATGGACATGGTCTCGTTAAAGGGGGGTGTTGGTCACACTAGGTGAAGTGTAGTGGTACCTCAGGGAGAGGTGTTGGAGAGAGGTGGGAGAAGGGGTAGAGGACTTTGTGGTCCCAAGTCCTCCTCCACGAGAGATCGAGACTGAGGGCTAGGTTGGCTGAGGACAGGTTGGCATTGATGCCTCAGGTTTTTTGATTTAGAACAGAGTGTATGCTGAGTGGTGGGCCACTCAATCATATGGACCCTTGGTTGGTCCCATAGAACCCCTAGTAAAACTTGTTTTTGGTATTGACTACCAAAATATATATTTTTTTAATTTATCTAATTATTTGTTGTGTATCAGGTGGCAACAAAGGAAAGAGGGAAGCCCACGGGTGAGCCTAAAGGAGAAGCTGAACCCGTGCAATGGGTTAGAAGGGGAAGGAAGAGAAAGGCCACCAATGATGGGCCTGCATTGACGGGAATAATGCCTGAGGTGATTTTTGTGACTGACCCTCAAGGGGGTCAAGTTGAGATGCCTCTGCCCTAGGCTAAGGTCCCTAAGGGGTGGATCCCTTCTGAGACCGTGACTCAGGTAAGATTTTATTTGTTTGTTGTTTATTTGCAAAAGATAATTTCTAAATGGATTTTAATGAGTTATTTATTTTTACAGGTTTAACCGGAGGTCTTCATGGATGCCCTCCAAAGGCTTGCTCGATGCTTTGCCTTGGTGAGGCAGGTCCACTAAGACCATTAAACAGAGGTGTCTTCTCTATAAAAGGGGCACCGGAAAGAGATTGATGAGGTTAAAATTTTAACTTAGTTTCTTTTTTATTTTCAAAAATATTTTGATGTTCTAACTTTTTGTAAAATCTTTTCAGCTATTGAGACAGATTCTATCCATGGGTGATAACAGTGGGCAGAGATCTATAGATGAGGATGTGTCCTCAACACCTATCATTGTTGAGGCTACAGAGCCCAAAAGCCCTACAAGAGAGGGTAGTGAGGTTCCTCCCACTCATGTGGGAGAAGGGACAGAGCCCAATGAGGAGGGCAATGCTCCAGCATTTTGTTGTGACATGGCTCGCCGCTTTGGAGCGGGGAAGTTTTATACAAGGAAAAAGCAGGGAGCCATGAGAGAATCACTTAAGCAGAGATGGGCTGATTTAAAGGCCAATCCTCCAAGGGAGGATGATGAGGATGAGGAGGAGGGTTGATGTATATATATATATTTGAGTGTAACCTAGGTAACTCTAGCCTAAAATGACTAAACATGCATGATTTTTGACAAAATCTATAAGTTAGGTGTACCAGTCTAAACACCTCCCCAAAAAAGATCAGATCATGGGAATAGTGATTGGCTTAGGTAACTCGGCTTGACTGAGTTGACGTAGAAGCCATGAAACCAACATTGTTCCCATCCTAAGTGTGATCCAATGTCAGTCCATTGGTAGGTAGTGACAAAGAGAAAATAAGGGGCTGAATGAATGTGATGTATTTGTGCAATGTCATGTCTTATGGACTCATTTTACCAAAAATGTAAATCAAACAAGTATTCACAAAATTTGTTTAAGGGGAATTTAATCCTAAATCTAGTTCAAGTTGTCCTAAATCTAAAATGAACATGTTTTCTACCCTAAGCATACATATTTAAATAAATGTTAAATGTGGAGTGTAAGCCTACTAACTAATGGTGTGACCTAAGTCTAGTTGAACATGTATTTATGAACAATATTTAAACATGCATAAATATAAAGAAAAGACATCTACTTATAGTAGTTTTGGCATGTATGTTTTTAGAGATCAAACAATGTCCCCAACAAAGTTGTCATTTTGTGGACATTGTCGGGCGTGAGAGCCTAGGCCGTGCCATGTGGGGTAAAAGTGGCTAATCCTCAGGTTAATCTTTCTTGGGAGTCTCCACCAACTCGGGTTTATCGACAGAGTTTGACATTAGTTCCCCTTCCTTTAAGAATGAGAGGAAGTCACTCCTAAACTGGTCTGTTTTCCAAAGAAAAATGGTAAGTTATTTTATTGCATTTAAGGAAGGTATTAAGCACCCCAAATACCCACCTTTTTAGGGTGGCTTCTGAACATAAATATCTTAGACTGTCATAAAGGTCCATGTCGAAAAAGAATGGAAAAGATGAATTTTCGTACTTTCCACAAGCTTGAAGCCTGAATTTGCCTCTAATGCCGAAATTTTAAAATGCCTAAATTTTAATTCAAACTAAAATTCAAGCATTGGCTTCTGGGAAAGTCCATCAACCTACCTTTTTGAGATTTTAACTTTCTACTAGAGGACCCATTATCCTAATTTTACAAAGGGATGGAAGGCCCCTCGGGGGTTCAAATGTTTTAGTCCCAAGATCTAAACCCATGTGGAGACAACATTTTGAACAAAATTGAATTTTCATTTTTTTTCTCAAGGCTAACGCTTGAATTTAGCTTGGATGCCTGAATTTCATTATGCTTGAATTTAATTTAGGTTGAAATCCAGGCATCAGTTGTTGGAAAAACCAACAACTGGCCTTAGGTTTTGGACCTCTCTTTTGAGGGTCTCACCGTTCTAGGATTTTTACAAACGGGTGTAAACCTCCTCTTAAGTCATGTTGTTTAGAACTCAAAGTCTGAACATCTTTAAGAATAGGGATAAGAATAGAAAAGGGCAAATTTGTCATTTTTATCTCAGGCTTTACCCTTGAATTTAATTCAAGTTGAAATTCATGGATCAGTTGCTAGAGAAACCAACAACTGGCCTTGGGTTTTGACCCCATTTATGGGTCCCAGTGGTATGGGGGTTTGTAGGGAGGTAAATGACCTCTCTGTAATTCATGAATTCCATTTTTATTTCAAAGAATGTATCTATGGAGCATTTAAATAACAAAATAAATTCAATTTTTTATTACAAGCCTGATGCCTGAAATTGGTCTCAACACCTGAAATTTTTCTCAACGCCTAAATTTTAATTTACATCAAAATTCAAGCGTTGGGGAAAACAGGGCCCACATAGGTATTTTGGCAAAGAGACGGGTCCCAAAATGTATTTTTAGGTCAATTTAAGGCTTTAGGGAAAATCAGAGTCAATAGAGTGGGCCCTAGGGCCTGACGCTTGGACTTCACTAACTCCTGACTTTAATTGACGCCTAAATTTTAATTGAACTTAAAATTCAGGCATTAGCTATTGAGAGAAAATCCAACAACCTATTTTTTCCATAGTTTGATGGGGTTGAAAAATAACCAAATTTTTTACACACATTGACTAACATACAGAGAATCACACATATAAAAATTGGCTTAAATAAATGACTACAAATTTAAAAAAAAATAATAAAAATAAACAAGCATGCTTGAAAATTTAAAACTCAAAAAAACCAATTTTTAGGGCATGTTTGAGGGGAAAATTCCGAGACTCAAACGTGCTCTAAAATTCACCAAATATTTATCAGGGGTAAGATACCATCTTAGGAGCCTACTAATAAAATTTTAGCCAATTTGGATTGGTGGAAAATCATAAATAAAAATAAGGAGTGGACTGTGGTAAAAAAAAAAAGAAGTGCAGCAGAGATAGTTTTTGTCTTTACTATATAATCCTCATTAAGAGGTGATTAATTGAATTAATTTGAACATAAAGGCAGCATGTTTAAGGCCTAATAATGTCTAATTAAACATTAATATAACTAGGGTTTAGGTTTACCTTGCTTAGGGTTGGGTTTAGGGCTAATCACTTGAGCACTTCCCACACTTTCTCTCCTCTTTCCTTTTCTTTGTGCTATGATTTTCTCTCTAATTTTCCTCCTTTGTTTGGCAAAAAAATTGGGGTATTTACAAGCCTTGGGTGGTTAGGTTAAGGGATAGGATGTAATCTTGGAAGTTGAGAGGTGGATGGCTAGGATTACATGGTGTGGGGAGAAAAGCTCCCCTCTCATTGGTTAGAATCCATTAAGGGTTGAGATTAGATCTCAAGTGGGTAAATGATAAATCTAAGGTGGGGATATAATTTAGGGTTTGAAATAAATGGAGGGCTAGGATAGAGTTTAGGGTTTAAGGGATCAAGGGTGGAGAATGATGTTTATCCTTTAAACAACCCAATTTGATTCATTGAAGATAATCAAAGGTTAGGGTTGCTTGTGCTAGATCTAGGGCAGCATGGGGATAATTTCTAGGGAGGGTGTACAAGGGTATATGGAATCAAGGGTTGAGCATATAGCTTGGTCATAAATCTATACACTTTGATTGGTTGATGTGAATCTAGGGCCAAAATGACTTGTGCCAAATCTAGGGTTGCATGAGAGGTCCATGAATATTTGAAATTGATCTTAGAGGGGGTACATGGGGTGCATAAGGGATATCCATATCCAAGGGTGAGGGTTTAAGGTTTTAGATGAGAATGCATTAATGAGCTAAAATCCAAAGGAAATGAGCTTATTAATCTCAAATGAATTAATTTCATGGGGAAATGCTCTATTACTTGTCTACCTCACCTTTTTTTGCTCCTATCCTTGAAAACATGTAAACTCAAAGTCAATTTTTAAAGTCTCGGATGTTCCACTTGCAATGGATCAGTCAAAACCAAATTATGATAAGGGCAGCTTGGAGAAAACATGGTTTTATTGACCTCAAAAGTCTAAAATAATTACTGGAAGGGTAAGATGGTAAAATTGATTTTCAAGGTCTTCGAACAAAAGATGACCTTTAGGTTTTGTGAGCCACAGGTTCAAACCACTCTAAATTATGACACCTGATCAGGGAATCGTACTCAAGATTCTCTTTTAGATAAGTGTGAAAATCTTAACTAGAAAATGCCCCTGGATGTCTCCGTGGAAGAAATTGGGGTCCTAGAGAATTGAAGTTCAGAGAGTCTGGAATCCACAAGAACAAACTGTTTAATCATCGGATTCTTAGGTAATCTTTGAGACCTTTTTTTGAAGGGGGTCACTTGATGAGATTATGTGACAGTGGTTCAATGAAGAATGGTGATATTGAGCTAGTATACGTCTATCATTGCTCTGGTTTAGGAAACAATCTTTTGAAGATAGGGAGAAAACTGAGAAAATATGTCTGACCGGGTAGAATTCTGAGTTCGCAAGAGTTCTTAGGGGCTCACAGTGTGCCAAATACATACGAAAGGGGTTTTGACCTAATTTGGAAAAAATGTGGTGACTAGACTTGTAGAACTTCTAGATGGACCTGTTCAAGGTGGCAATTTTTTAAAAGCCTTGGAATTGTTGAGAAATGACAACTAACAGGCTGAATTTTGGATTTCTTATGAATTCTCGAGATTCATTCAAATACTTGACACTTGGCCCAAATGTGCTACTCATTTTGAAGTAATTGGGGGGAATCTGAGTAGATTAGACTTTTAAATGGACTAAGATTTAAAACTAAGATTTCATATAAAATGAAGAGTAGTAGTGAAGATGATGACAAGAAAACAAAGTAGTACTTCAAGTAAGTAAACTCAATTATCCTTAATTCCTCTTGATCAAATTATCTAGATCTTCTAAAATCCCCTTCAAAACCTAAGATCTCTACAATATATAAGATCACTGACCATTATAATCATGTATTTTCATTGAATTTTTCAAATCATATATTAATCCACCATGGATGAGCAAGAACTTACCAAATTGGGAGTTCCTCTTCTTATTTTCCCTCAAATTCCTTTTCTTATTTCCTTTATTCCTTTCTTTTGTTTTAGATTCTAATGAGGTGTAATTTGGGTATATATTTTGTCATCTAAAGTCATTCTATGTATAAATGTATATGCTATAAATTCCATGAGTAGGAAGTCTATGACTTATTATAGCTAGAGTCTAGGAGGTTCTTGTGTCCACAATATGTGAAGATCACACTCTTCAAGACTAAGAAGACTCCAAAAAAGCAAGTCAAGATCATGCGAGGACCAAAGCTTCATGTGCACATCATTTGTATTCTTCCACACCTGTGATGGTAAGTGAGGGTAGGAAACATGTAAAAGAGATCCTCTTGCCCCCCAGCACCTCTTTCCTAGAAGTTGAAATGGCTTTTGAGCCTTTTTTAGAAAATTCTAGGAAAGTGGAGGGCTCCAAGAGATTTGGAGCGCTCCAAACTCCACTAGTAGGAAATTTTCCAGTTTAGAGTGCTCCAAACCCAAAATGGAGCACTCCAATAAATCTTTAGACTTTCAGTCTAAGAAATCCTTCTCCCAGTGGAGCGCTCCAAACTGGATGAAACATTTCAAATTTGAAATACATGTTCCAAATTTATTGCTCGTTTTGTATGATTCTCATCCAAGGGTTGTAGGAAGTCACGACCTCTTTAAAAGAGCAATTTTTCTCTCCTAAACCTAAGGGTTTAAGGGCATTTACCAAAGAGAATTTAGGAAAGAAAGAGATCTCTACAAGCTCCACTCTCTATACACACTCATCAAGCTTACTATGAAGAAGAAGAGAGATGTTTTTCTCTCTTGAGGCCACAAAGGAGTTCTCCTTTGCAAGAGAAGAAAGGAGGAAGGTCAAGGACGGTGCATCTTCACCTTTTAGCTAACAAATTCCCAACTTTAGGGTTGAGGTAAAGCTTTTGCTTCACACATTGGAGTTTGATTATATAATAGTTTATTTTGTAGTTGTATTGCATATTTTGATCACTACTACTTGTGAATCCTTAGAGATTACACTTCCATAAGATATCGCCCCTTTTTAAGCTTTACCTATATTTACCTACATAGAGGCTTACGGTTGTGTGACTACTTGTTTACTTGCCTTCTCTAAAGGCACTCACACATTCCCTTTTGTGGAATTAGAGACTAACCCCCGATATATTTGGCTACTGAGAGCCACTCTCTACATTGGGACTTAGTTTCCCTTAGTGACTAGATTGGCATATTTGGCCATTAAGAGCCACTACTTGCATAAGGACATTGGTTCCCTTGGTTGACCATATTAGCATATTAGGCTATTGAGAGCTACACTATATATTGGGACTTTGATTCCCATACTTGGACTTAAATTATCACATTTGGTTGTTGAGAACCACCTTAGTATTTATACCATATTCCCTTAAGTCAACAGTCGGAGACACCGTGTGATGAATTATAAGTCC
>JAOXJP010096721.1:0-14514 GCA_025762735.1 Platanus orientalis | reverse complement strand
CCATACACTAAATTAACCCCCCCCCCCCCCTCCCCGAAAGTAAAAAGTTTTGCATTTAAACCTTATTGCAAATGGTCCAAAGGCACTATGTAATTTTCATTAAAAAAAAAAAAAAAAACCTCCAAGGGCACTCTATATCTGTCCATATGTAGTTAATCGTACCACTTGCATGTAAGAATAAAATAATAATAATAATAAAAATAAAAAAACCCTTTTAAGGTTCTGCAACATGATGCCCCTTCTAACGGACTAGAAAGTTAAAATTAGGATCTTAACAAAAAAAAAAAAAAGGTAAAATAAGGGAGGTGATTTGAAAGCACCAGTGTAGGTGTTATCGAACTGTTATTAGTTGGATAGAAATTCAAGCCATATTTATTATATACACTTGTGAATCTCGGGTGGATTCAATATGACAGTTGATAACTGGATAGCACATTCTTTTTCAATCACTTCCCCTGTATAAAGACTTCAACAATTACACAGCGATTCATCCAAATTACGCAATTTGGAATGATGCAGTGAAATGCTACCGACAATAGCTTTTTGTAGTAGCCTTCATGTCACTTGCTTTTGTCTTAACACTACTTGCCTAACGGTAAGAGTTTCTATTACTCTACATAATAATAATAAACAGCCAAGAGCACATTTGTGGCCACGTGTTAGCACCATGCAACAAGTGAGGTGGCTGACCACGAGAGAGGTTCTCTCTGGCACTCAACAGCAGATCACTTAAGGGCAACCTCTTATAAACCCTGTGCAAAAGCCCTACTAGTAGAATTTTTTTTTTCCTCATTAAGAATTTTAATAGATAGAATGGAATTGCATAACAAAATTCACCTATCTGATTGGGATAATCACCCCTGTTGCATGAAGTAATTCCCTGTGGAAAAAAGAGCCCAGTGGAAGCAGAAAATTCGCTTTCATGTACCAAGTTGATGACTGAAGCAATTTTCCATTTCTCGGTTTTAAAATGGTTGAGGTTAAAATGTTGAACGTGCCATCCAAACACATAGAAGGCCATTTATAAGTGCCAAATAAAGTTACCGACTCCAGCAAGGCTTTTCTACACTCAGCGTAGGCCTAGGTCGAAGGGCAGTCACATCAGCGTCAGAAGTGATTTACACATGCCCCCAAAAAGTGAAAATCACTTTCGGTGCTGATGTTTCCACCCGCTTGACCATCAGCGGATGCGGGCGGAGGTAAGGTTAGGGGTCAGCGTATAACATCCTCACCGTACTGACTCTGGGATGGAACCCACCACCCCTACAAAATAGATCCTATAGCCAAATACTGCCTGCAAGATGTTCAACCTTCCCCCAAAAAATACAACCCGTTCGAGCTCTGATCTCTGCAGCACCAATCAGGATGCAACAAACGCCCTAACAAGGGTCATTTCATCATTACGTCAGATAAGAGAGGGTATATAAATAAATTAAACAACCGTTGTAATAACCAAAACATCCATTTGTTAAGATGTCTGGCTTCCTGATTGGTACGGCAGAGAGCTCACTAACACACTCGGCTACAGAGCATCCAAGCTCAACTTATCTCCTTTCCCAATAGCTTTTCCTTAACCACGAACTTATGTTCCTGCGGATATCTTCCTATCTCGAGTAGCAAAAGTTAAACCTTCATGTTGTGACCGGGATCTGAAGGGACTCCCAAATCTACCTTGTATTACAGGTTTCCTACCTAAGCATATCTTACATGTAAAGAAAATGTAGAGAAATTAACATCAACTGTCCTAAGAAGAGAACATTATTGAGATTACAGCAGCTCCTCAGGACACAACTTCTTCACACCTGAAAGAATCCAGTGCACATGGGAGGTGACAGGAACATGACATCTGATGGGCCACATGATGTAGGTTTAACGATGCGGAAAAAGGGCACTGGTAATTAGCACAATAATACAATTTGTTGGTTAGAACCATTCCCTATGGTTAAATTTTGAACAAGTTCACCAAAGTGGAGGCTCATCAAATGGTAGGTCAATGCATGCATTACTCCCATATGGGTACTTATCTACAGACAGTGGAATTACTGACCGGCTTGATTAAAGAGCAAGTGATTCAAGCTGCAAGCTACCCACGCTAGTGAAGTTGAATGATCTAATTTTGTAAAGGGGTCAACAACAGTGGCGTAACTGACCCATTCGACAGCTTAAAAAATTGACTGATATCTCTTCATCTGTGGTTGGCAAGCTCTAGCCCCACGGACTCAATTTCTCTCATATTGTTAACAATGTCTTCAACTCTGATTGATATGTATTCAGCATGTTCCTCTAGATATTTCAATATCATATGTAGCTGCTCTTGAACGGCTGCAGATCGTTCTCTTTCATGCTGCAGCTCATTGGATAGATCCTGGATTTTTTTATCCTTCTCGTCCTGCAAAAACAATGCATGTGGTTAACATAACTTGCTACTAAAAGCACATGGACAAACAGTGAGGAGTATTCCCATTACAATGGATGGAAGCCATTCCCCCAACTTGTACCAGATTCATAATACACAATCTAGTGGATCCGAAATCGGGATACAATCAGATGGCTACTTCAACTCAGTTATTTCAACACCCAACCCTACATGCCTTGCTTGTTGCACAGGTCTGGCAAGTAGCTTCTTCCCAGTTTCCATCTTCTATGAGAGTCCCTTGAATTTGTTAAAGAAAGAAAGTTTTGGAGGAGAAAAATTCAAAAGAGATATTAGAGTATATTATATTACCTGATGAGCATTTTTTGTCCCTTTAATTTTCGTTCCTTTATAACAGGGTCACCCCCCCCCCCCCTCCCCCTCATTAGAATTTAGAGTGATATACCAAGATACCCATTAACTTGAACATGCTTAAGAGTATCCATATTGACAACAGATACTACACTGATACTTCTAGACTTGACATTTCTTGTTTTCCAGCACGTAATATGTTACTTCCTTAACTCTTAACAATTTCCTTATTTGTTCTATCAACAAAATTATGTGGTATAAGTTGTTTTTTAGTAATTAGATGTATTTAGGATTTGGGTTCGTATAGAGGGAAGAAGAAAAGGAAGAGGAGAATTGGAAAATACGTATTGTGAGAGATACACTCCCTCTCACACATTCACTTTATATATGAAACAAAAAGAAATACTAAAGAAAATACTTGGGTAATGCTGTATAATTACGTACTGTGAGAGATACACTCCCTATCACACATACTCACTTTATATATGAAACAAAAAAAAAAAATACAAGAGAAAACACTTGAGTTATACTGTATAATTACAGATACACCCAACACACATACTTGGACTGAAATACCCCTACTACATGTAATGTACATACTCCAACATTCCAAAATTTCGCCTCAAGCTGGTATGTATATATTGTTCATACCAAGCTTGTCTACAATCTTTTGATACTAAGGACCACTCAATCCCTTGGTGAACAAATCATCCCAGATTACAGATTTTCTTTGATGAAGTGTCTATTCTATCCACTTCAATGTGCTTCATCCTATCATGTTGAACTGGGTTATGGGCTATGCTAATAGTGTTGGAGTCCATGGGATAAGTATATTAAGGGTATTTGAGGTATAAGGGTATTATACACCCATGTACTTTGATATACAATAAGTCTTGTATACAAATAAGGTATTAAATATAAATACCTAGTATGAGACAAAATAACTCATACGATTCCATTCCTCAAGCCTATCGTGTATTCTCTCTTCTTCTCTTACTTCTTCCCACTTCTCTCTTTGCTTTTCTAACTAATTATTTGCAAGTACGCCAGCCAACTTGGTATCAGAGCAGGCTACATCGCGAGTTCGAATCCCAATGAAAGTATTTTCCTGGATGTAGTGGTGTGCACGTGTATACGTGTTGTGTGGACTTACACCTAACTCCCCAAGTGTGTTCCCAGGAGAGAATAATGTTCCTCCTAGGGGGGGGGGGATGTTAAAAGTATATTAATTCTTGTATCTCCTAATACCTTAAGGTTTTAGGAGAGTTGGTTAGTTTACTGTTAACATGGTATCAAAGCAGATTAGAGAAGTAGAGGAGGTTGAGCGATTGCTGAAAACAAGGTTGACATCAACCATACGAATGCTGACGTCAACCTGACAATACATGTATCAGAGCAAGGCAAAGACATGGGTTGGGTTGAAATGGTGTTTAAAGAAATTTGGTTTTTTGGGGGGGATTTTTAGAAACCTCGAAAGGTGTGTTTTGAGCATTTTTCTTCTGGATTGAAAACAAGGTCAAATTTCATTAAATCAATAGATCTGATCAAACGAATGAGTTGTCATTGGTTTAATCTAGTATGGACCTACTGTTTTTTACTTATTTTTCATTTGGTAGTGGTTTTGTTGCAAACCCTAGAGATTTGAGAGAGATCTGACAAGTTTGTGTCGTCGCCATGTTTAACATGATGCATCCAAGCCACAAAATATGTTGTAGCTCCTTTGTTGAACAGATACTTGGTTTTCGGGCATCAGTGCAGGTCCCCTACACCCTAAGAGGAACCTTACTCACGGTTGCAGTCAGATCTGTCCTGCATGGTTTTGTGTGATACGATGTGGCTGAAGTTTATATCTCTTGTGTTGTGTCCCCTTGTTCATCTTCAAGTATTCTCTTGCACTAGTGTATTTGGCCTTCTGCATAACGTATCTTACATATAATCATGTCTGAAATAAGTTCCTATCAGTCCTTAAGCTACTCCTGTTGAAGGAGGCACACACCTCAATGGTGATTTTTCCAACTTACAAATTACTCTAGTTAAATTCAACGACACTAATTACTTTACGTGGTCAAAATCCATCCTCATTCATATTTAAGGAAGAGATAAGAAGGAATATTTAACATGAAAAATACAAAAGCCTTTCAAGAATGATCCAAAGTAAAGAAAATAGAAGACAAAAAATGCAATGGTTATGGGGTGGTTACTTGGTTCGATGAAGCCTAAGATTAGTGATCAATATTTGTTCTTGGAAACAGCACATCAAATCTGGGATTCCTTAGCCAAAGCCTACTTGAAATTGGTCATACAACAAAAGTGTTTGACCACAAAGGATTGCCCAATTTAAACAGGGAGATAAGCCTCTTGCAATTTATTACTCTGCTCTAAAGAAAATGCGGAATGAGTTAGCACACTACACTACTTATCATCCATCCTGCATGCAAGATGCAGCAACTACTCAGAAACATGTAGAGGAGAATCAAAATTTTGAGTTTTTTGCAGGATTGAATCCTAATTATAAGCATATCAAGGTATAGGTCTTCAATATGGGTCATCCCCTAACTTTGAATGAAGTATATGCTTATGTGCACCGTTAAGAAGGCCGGTGTGGGTTATGATTCCAACCCCTTCCATAGAAAAATCTACCCTAGTGTCAAGCTCATCTCGTGGAGGTCGTGGCAACTCTATAAGTCGTGGCCGTGGAGGTCGATCTACTTATGTGTCTGATGATCGAGATTGTCTCAAATATGAACATTGTGGACACTTTTGGCACACCAAAGATCAGTGTCGAGATCTTCATGGACACCCCCACGATCTCGCATCTCGCTCTGCCTCTCGCGGTGGTTCAAGGGGTGGCAGAGGGGGTGGTCGCTATAGAGGACATAGATCCAATGCACACAGAATTACTTCTGCATTTGTTGAGGCACCCATGATGGCTTCTACTACAATATCTTCCAGTTCCCATGATACAGGAGTTCTTTCAAGTGATGAGATTACTGTTTTCAAATGTTTCGTTTCATAGCTTGATCAATCTTCTATAGCTCCTACTTTTTTTGCTCACTCAAGTACCACAGCGTCTGCATTGTCTGCGTCACTTACTGACCCAAAAACACCTAGATCATTGATTCATGAGCTTCTCATCACATGACTAGTATGACCTCCTTGTTCACTTCTCATAAGGTTTGCGTTAGTCAAGACAAAGTGTGCATTGCTGATGGCTCTGTCTTCCATCACTGGTCAGGGTGACATTCTTGCTACATCTGATATATGACTTCTTCTGTCCTTCATGTTCCTAATTTTACTTTGAATCTATTATCTATTAGTCATCTAATTAAGTCTCTTAACTGTTGTGTCACCTTTTTTTCTCTCCTACTGTATGTTTCAGGACATGGCGACGAAGATAACAATTGGTTTGGGGCATAAGAAGAATGGACTTTATATCCTGGACTCTACTTCACCAGTCGCAACTTCTGCAATAAAGATGAATGTCACATCTTCCACTCTAGATGAGTTATCTTATGACATCATAAACTTGGACATTTATCATTTCGGATAATAAGGAAGATGTTTCCTCACGTTTCTTGTACTCAATTAGATGGTTATTGTGAACCTTGTCAACTTGCTAAACATTGTAGGGCAACATACCTAGTAAGTAATAATAAAAAGAGTTCAATTCCTTTCTCTATTGTGCACTCTGATGTTTGGGGTCCAACACCCACTACTTTTCCCGGGTTCAAGTATTTTGTAATTTTTGTGGATGAGAGCGATGTGAATATTGCCTTTAAATTGTTTTATTCTATGGTGTGCACTCAATTAAATGCCAAGCTTCAAATTCTACGTTTAGATAATGGAGGGAAATATCTTTCTCGTGAGTTAACATCATTCCTTGATGCATTTGGTATTATTCATCATACCAAATGTCCAGGAACTTCGAAACAAAATGGGGTAGCAGAGAGGAAGAATAGACACCTCTTAGAGATTACACGTGCAATCATGTTCACAATGAATGTGCCAAAGACTTTTTGATCTAAGGTCATATACACAGCAGTCTACCTCATGAACCAGATGCCCTCTAGAGTTCTTTTTTACAAAGCTACACTTGAGGTATTGTCCCCTGATTCTCTATTGTTTCCTTTACCTCCAAAAACATTTGGTTGCATTTGCTATGTTCATATTCCCAAGCTAGAACGGTCTAAACGTGATCCCAAAGCACTAAATCCCAGTACCTATCTACCACTTTGATGGTATTGGAAGAAAGGGGGAGAATGACCACACAAAAAAAAAAAAAAGGACAGTGATGGAGGAAGCAAGTTGAAATACTACAGCCAGAGGAAGAAATAAGAAGGATTTATGCAAAAACAAGATCCATCTTCTCATGAACCATTCCAAGCTTCTACTTCGGAACCCACTCCTGAAACAGGTAATGTAACTATTCCTTTGATTCCTAATCCTGAATCTGTTCCTGAAGACCAGAATTTTGATAAACCCATTGCACTTAGAAAGGGGGTGAGATCTTGTACTCAACACCCACTGGCTAATTTTGTGTCGTATCATTCTCTCACCAAACCTTTCACAAATTCTTTATTTCCTTGTCTGCTATATCTATCCCTTACAATGTATCTAAAGCTTTGCAACAACCACAATGGAGGAATGCTATAGAAAAATAAATGCAAGTGTTGGAAAGGAACAAGACATGGGAACTAGCTGATCTCCCTAAGGAGAAGAAGTTGGTGGGCTACAAATGGGTATTTACAGTCAAATACAAGTCAGATGCATTTGTGGAAAGATACAAGGCAAGACTGGTAGATAAGGGATTACTCAATTATATGGCATCAACTATCAAGAAACATTTTCCTCGATTGCAACAATGAACTCTGTAAGAGTACTTATATCATTGACAGCAAATCAAGGATGAACCCTATTACAATTTGATGTGAAGAATGTCTTCTTACATGGAGATTGGAGGAGGAAGTATATATAGAGAGCCCACCTGGGTTCTATGTCTAATTCTCATGGAAAAGTTTGTAAACTGAAGAAAGCACTGTATGGTCTAAAGCAATCACCTCGGGCATGGTTTGAAAAGTTCAGAATGCTATGATTAATGCTAGCTATAAACAAGTCAAAGTTGATCATACACTCTTTACTAGATGTCAAGGATCCAAGATCACAGTACTAATAATCTATGTTGATGACATTGTGGTCATAGGGAATGATGAGGTTGATATTGCACAGCAAAAAAAAGTTATTAAAGGAGTTCGAAATTAAAGACTTAGGCTCCTTGAGATATTTTTTGGAAGTAGAAGAGGCTAGATCAAATCAAAGTATTTTTCTTTCTCAATGAAAGTATGTCTTGGATTTGCTAAAGGAAGCGGGAATGACAGGCTGTAAACCATGTGCAACTCCTATAGAAGCGAACCATAAGTTGAAGAAAAAATGACAGCACAAGACTTGTTGATGCTGAAAGATATCAAAGACTTATTGGGCGTCTTATTTATTTATCCTTAACTTGTCCTGACATAACTTATGCAATGAACGTCATCAGCCAATTTATGCATGCTCCAACACAAGATCATTTGGAAGCAGCATATAGAGTCCTCAAATACTTAAAAGGTTGTACAGGAAAAGGAATCTAATATCAAAGATATGGACATTCTTGGGTTGAGATATATGCTAATGCTGATTGGGCAGGTTTGCTAACAAATTGCAAATCAACCTCAGGCTATTGCTCATTTATAAGGAGAAATCCGGTGACTTAGAGAAGTAAGAAGCAATTTGTGGTTGCAAGGTCTAGTGCAAAGGTTGAATTTAGGTCCATGACCTATGGGATCTATGAGGCCCTATGACTAAAGATGTTGTTAACCAAAGTTGGCTTCCCAATACAAGGACCTATGACCCTCTATAGTGACAACTAGGCACCTATAAACATTGCACATGATCCTGCTCAGCATGATAGTACAAAACATGTGGAAGTATACCGACACTTTATAAAGGATCAAATCAAGAAGGGAAGCACCTGTATTCTGTATATCCAAACCAAGGCTTAACTTGCAGATATCTTTACAAAAGGTCTAGGTGGTGTTTCATTTACATCATTGGTTGGCTAGCTGGGAATGTGTAATATCTATTCTCCAGCTTGAGAGGGAGTGTTGTAGTACATGGGATAAATGTATTAAGGGCATCTGTGGTATAAGGATATTATACACCCATGAACTTTGATATACAATAAGTCTTGTAAACAAATAAGGTATTAAATATAAATACCTAGTATGAGACAAAATAACTCATACAATTCCATTCCCCAAGCCTGTCATGTATTCTCTCGTCTTCTCTTCTTCTTCCCACTTCTTTCTTTGTTTTTCTATCTAATTATTAGCAAGTACGCCAACCAACTAATAATTCCTTTGTTGTCAACGTATAAACTCATAATACCTTTAATTGGAAAACCCAATTTAGTTAGTAAAGCTTTCAACCATAGAAGCTCGTAAATCTCATGAGCCATAGACCTGTATTAAACCTCAACACTAGATTGTACAACCATTGATTGCTTTTTACTCCTCCATGTAACCATGTTCCACCAACAAATGTACGATAATCAGATGTGGACCCCCTGTGCAATCCGCATGTGTATGCCTCAATTTTGAGGTTACTCTCCAAACTATAAAGACTACTTGGACTTATTCAAGTATTGGTAAACATGTTATGCTGCCTCTAGATGCACTGTCGTAGGAGCATGTGTGAACTGACTTATAGCACTAACAACATAAGCAATATTTGGCTTAGTAAATGGTAAAGCAACCTTCTCACTAATCTTTGGTACCTTCCCACATCAGTTAGGTTAGTACCATCATCTTCTTACAACTTATAATTAGGATCAATTGGTGTAGCATATGGGCTGCATCCCATCATTTCAGTTTCCTGTAGGAGATGCACATACTTCCTTTGAGATAAGAAATACCTTCTTTAGAATATGCCACATCAATCCCAAGGAAGTCTAATAATTGGCCCAAATTTTTTATTTCAAACTCACATCCCAAATGGGACTTCAACCTCTTCACTTTATTAATGTTTCTAGTGACAATTGTGTCATCAACATATACTATAAGAGTTGTAGTACTTCTGTCTTGGCGCTTGATTAAGAGGGTATGATCCACATGACTCTATCTATACCCATGTTTGATCATAGCATCCGAAATCTTTCAAACCAAGCCCTCTGCGATTTTTCCAAACCATAGAATGCTTTCTTCAATCAACACACCTTGCTTTGGCTATATAATACTAAAAAACCTAGAAGTGGCTTCATGTCAATTTCCTTTTTTGAGTTCCCATGAAGAAAAGCATTATTCACATCTAATTACAATAAAGGCTATCCATGATTGACTACAAGGGATATGAGAACTCTTCTAGAGTTCACTTTGGCAACCGACACAAAGTTTCTTGATAATCAATCCCATATGTCTTTGCATAATTTTTTGAAACCAAACTTTCTTTATATCTTTAAACTGCACAATCGGATTTGAGTTTTACAGAGAAGATTCACTTACAAGTTACAACCCACTGGCTCATTGTCTATAGGAATGCCAATCATATCCCAAAAGCTTTTTTTTTTCTAGAGCATTTATCTCCTCCGTCATTGCTTCCCTCCACTTTAGCTGAGATAAAGCTTTAAACACACTACAAGGAATAGATATAGAAGACGAGGCAATAGTAAAAGTTCTATAGGATGGAGAGCGAGCTACTTTCCTGAATGTAATGGGAAGGTGGGAATCATGAAGGGGATCAAGACCGTTACACATGTCAGCATATGGAGAAGAAGAGGTTTCTTAGAAAGGCAAATGAATGGATTTTTTCTTTCTTGAATATACTTATAAAGAGTTCAGTTTCTATCACCAAATTCTCCCCTTTCTTTCATTGGCTTCCCCTTCCACAACACCTTCAAGTCCACTACAACCGCCTTCACTAGACTCGATGCCATCATCAAAATCAAAGGAGTATAAAAGCTCAAAGGGGGACGAAGGAACATGAAAAGATGAGAACACCCCCCCTCTGAAGAAGAGTTTTCTAAGGAGAAAAGGAACAATCTCAAAGAAGGTCACATCCATAGATACGAAACGTCTTTGGGTCGAAGAATGGTAGCACTTGTATCTCTTTTGAGAGGAGGCATACCTTAAGAAAATGCACCGAAAGGCCTTTAGATCAAGTTTGAACCTATTAAATTTTTTTTTAATGAATAACCTATTAGACTTAAGAATATGAACAAAACAAACACAACCAAAGACATTGAGGAGAAATGAAGAATAAAGTAGAACCATGTGAAAAAATCTTAAGATGAGATTTATAGCCAAATATACATGAAGGCATACAATTCATAAGGCAAGTTGTTGTGAGCACAGCCTCACCCCAAAAACTTTTGGGAACATGAATGGTGAAAAGTAAGGTACAAGTACTTTCTAGAAGATGGCAATTTTTTCCTTAAGCAACACCATTTTGTTTTGGAATGCCAAGACAAGTGGTTCTAATGAAAGATACTATACTGGGAGAGATAAAATGAGAAACCACTTGACAAGCACTCACCACCATTTTCAAAACGAAAAACCTTTAGCTTTGTGTCGAATTGGTTTTCAATAATCTAAGAAAATGACCAGAAGACAGGAAATACATCACCCTTGGCTCTTAACAGATAGACCCAGGTAGCTCTAGTATGATAATCAATGAAGGTAACAAAGTATCTGAAGCCAAATATGGAAACAACAAAAGCTGGCCCTTGAACATCAAAATGGATTATAGAAAAAGGTACAATATTGCAACTAGAACTAATAGGGTAAGGGACTCTACGATATTTGGCATATTCAAACATCTATCAATGAAAGTCGACAATAAACAAAGTAGTGAATAATATGAGAAATACCTTTTCTTTTCTTTTTTAAGGTAAAAGGAGGGATGGCCAAATCCGCAATGCCATTGATATAACTAAGCTCACTGGGTAGCAATAAAGGCACTATCTGACATGGTTCTAAAGATTGGCCGATCCGGCTGTGGATCGGCTAGATCGGATCAGGATCAGCCGAGTCCGATCCCAATCCTAGCCTAGGATAGGGTTTAGCAATGGATCAGCCGATCCTTTCAAAGGATCGCCCGATCCTTGAAAGGATCGCTTGCTCCTTGCAAGGATCAGCCAATCCAACCCATGCGATCCTTGACTAGGCAATCCATAGTGGATCGTCTGATCCCAATCTCGATCCCGATTATTTTATCTGTGCTATCTGATGACGACAACTGTTAGACTGTCATGGCAATAGGTGGAGAACTATCACCAATATAGTCTCTAATCCTAATGGCCTTTACTAATCTACACCTCCAAATCTTGAAAAAACACAGTGGGATAGGAAAAACGTAACACTGCAATTCAAGGCCTTAGTGAGATAACTAACAGATAACAAGTTCAATAGAAAGTTTAGAACATGGAGACCAAAGGAAAGAGGCATGGTAGAGGAAATAGAAACAAACCCTTTGGCAACAACTGAAGAGAAAGACCCGTTTGCTATGCGTAGTTTGTCTTTCCCTAAACATACATGATCGAGGAAAACAATGAGGATGTGCCGGTCATATGATTTAAGGCACTTGAATCAATGATCCACGAGTGACTGGATGAGGTGCTACAAGAAGAAGCTAAAGTACCAGAGTGAGCAATGGATGAGAAAGTTGCACTGATCTAAGGACTTTAATTTAGATATGAGTTATGTAGAGACTCTATCTCTCCCTACATAAGAGGAGATGTGCAACCTTCTATGTCTATCTTCTTCTCACATGCCACAACACTCATAATATAACACTCTACTCCTTCCAAATCAAGAATATGCTAAGTATCACCACTTCCAAAATTCAGCAAGTTGTGAAGTACCAAACCAAACAATTACTATAGGATTGCACCATCCTTTGTTTTCTATATAACACACATATGTCACTTCAATACTTGCAATAGAGCGCTACACAATTCTCAACTCAACCATACATCATCCACAAGATCGGATTATCATCAACAAGCATTCACTAACCATTACATATACTGATGAGGCAATTCTTCAATGGATGGAAAAGTACAAGCTTTTATGGAAGCCAAGACCAATGTTTTTTTAAGAGAACCCAATGATAGAGTTGCTGCCCACAGTTTTTAGGCTTTATTTTAGTGTTTTCTTTATGTTTTAGAAGGGTTTTAGTAGTGGATTTAATGTAATAAAGCCATTAGAACCAAGTTAAAAAGTTGGTAGGGAGTTAGAATTAGTTTAGAAGTGTTTATATTTTTCAAAATTTTTTAGAATTTTTTAGGGTTTTTTTGGGTTGACCATACAAAGGAAGGGTATTTTGGTCAAATATGGTCAAATTTCGTTTTTTTATTATAAATAGGTCACAAAGACCTCTTGTACAGCTAGTTGAACAAAATTGATGACCAAAAGTTGTTTTTAAAGCCTATAGCTCGTTATCTCCTCCAAATCTCACAATTTAGGTGAGTTCTCTCTCTTGATTTCTTCATCACTATCTTCTCTAATCTCCATCATCTTCACATCTTTCTTTTTTTCAAAAGAATCTCTATAGTAATCTCTTCTTATACTGTGTTCTATATCAAATTTGGTATCAAAGCCAGGTTTTCTAATTAATTCCTATTAGTTGGGATCCTTTGATTCAATAGCATAATCATTTTTTTTTAGGGTTCTTTCAAGAGACCCAAAATTTATTTAGGACCTATTTTAGGTGTCTAAATAATTTTAGGGCATACCCTAAATTGAATGTATCACAATCTCTTACATCCTTGAACTTTCCTTTATGTCCCTAATTATTTTAGGGCTACCCTAAAATTGTTGAATAGCCCTAAAACATTTTTCCATCAATTTTAGGGATTTTTCAATTCCCTAAAATTTTGGGGTTTTCTCCAAAGGGTTTATGTGTGAGTAAGGACGTCATTCAATTCTTTTCTTAAGACTCTCATTCTTTGTGGGATCCTTTCTTGAATAAAAGCCTAATTTCATCAATACTCATCCATTCATTTTTTTAAGGTTCTTTCAAAAGTGTCCCAAATTAATTTATAGCCCAATCTAAGGGGATTCTAAATAATTTTAGAACACACCCTAAATTGAGTTTCATACATCCTTGAGTTTCTCTTGGTTTCCCTAATCACTTTAGGGCATACCCTAATTTTTAAACTTTTATTATGAGCTGAGTTTTCACCATAGGGATTAGCAACAATTATTTGATTGTGGATATTAAAAAGCAAGCAAAAGATTTGGAAGCAACGAAAATGAATTTTAATTCCAAGTTGGATCATCTTAACTCTAAAGTGGACAGACTTGAGGCTCAATTTGAAGCTAAATTTGCTAAGCTTATGACGGCTATCCAATCAATAGGAAAGAAGCTGATACAAGAAGAAGGTTCCTCCAATTCGACCCTTCCTCCACTTCAGAATACAACTCAAGAAGTCTCTCATATGAAACAACATGAAGTGATACCACCTAGGATGGAACAAAATCACAAGGTTGTGAATTAGCGAGATGGTGAACACATGTTGAGAGACGTGTCAGAATTGAAGTTCCTGACTTTACTGATGAGCACAACACTGATGCATTTTTAGATTGGAAACATTGCATGAAGACTTATTTTGGATGGTACGACATGCCAGAAGAACGCAAGCTTTAATTTGCAAAGGCCAAATTAATTGGAACAGCCAGAATATGGTGGACATCCTATAAAAAGAGCTTTTCTAAATCAGGCAATGGAGAGATTACTACTTGGAGTGAGATGAAGGC
>JAOXJP010096710.1:0-14515 GCA_025762735.1 Platanus orientalis | reverse complement strand
CCCCCCCCCCCCCCCCCCCCCCCCCCCCCCCCCCCCCCCCCCCCCCCCCCCCCCCCCCCCCCCCCCCCCCCATGTTCAAGTTGGATCAGATTTATATGAAGTGTTAGATCTTTTTGACAAGGCTGCCTATAAGGGCTTTTTCCGTAGAAACAGATATTATGATTATCCATAGCCATTCTGTTGCGGTCAGATAATGCAAATCTGAAATGGATTTCGGGGTTTTCCAAAATTTTCCCCGTTTCCATGTATGCTTTTGTTATGGACCTTTTACTGTAATGATTTATGAAAGAAAATTAAGGGTACATTTGGTTCCAACGCAAAACTAGTCTAGAAGTGGTTTTCCAAGAACATCTAATCTTTAGCCATTTGGTTCAAGAGAAAACGGGACAGTTTATTTAAGAAAGCTTCGAAAAGAAAGAAAATGAATTCCTCTTTTTAAGTAGAAATGCATTTTCTTGTAAAAGAAGCAGCACAATCCCTGATGGTAACAAATTTTCGCATAGAGGGTGTGTTCTAAGAAGATACTGCTCAATTAGTAGCATTGCATTTACCAAAAAATAAAACAAAACAAAAAATTGATAGCATTGTGCCTATATTACGCATGTCTTGTTAAGTGTAGGGGGTCGGTTCCACCATTTAATGGTTCTAATACACGGAAAATATTATAGGAAATTTGAATCCAATCAAAGTCATGACATTAGTTATGATTATATTTCTCAGCTCTCACATCTTTTCTTGCTAGCCAAAATAATTCTTAAAAATTGGATGGTGATGATCTCTAATTAAATTGGTTTTTTTTTTTTTTAATTTGGATTTGTCCTAGGCCTTTCTCCTTGAATTTGAGCTCAGCCTTCCAAGCGTACTAATTGTAAAGCACTGATGATGTTGACGGTTGTTAAGGTTTAATAAGTGTAAACTTTAGATAATTTTTTATAATAGAGGCTTTGTAATGCCCCCAAACCCGGACTCAGATATGAGATCCGTAAGTACTCTAGATTTGGATTGTTACCTTCACAATCTAATAGCCAATAGTTCAATCATGGGTTAATATTCTAAAGTTCAATAGTCCACTTAGTTAGAGATCTACAGTTCATATTTCATAAGTCTATTAAGTCCATTTAATTTCCAGAATTAGAGTTCAATAAATTGCAGAAGCGTAAATCAATATTCAAAATATCACATGTCAATGATCATAGCATGTCAATGATCATAGTTCGATAGTCATAACTCAATAGCCATAATCCGACAATTGATAAATTGCAGCGGAAATGAAACTAATATCTCCAAAGCATATTGAAATATTGAAAATCTAAACATCTACATGAGTATTAAGTGCTGTAAAATAAATGGGTACCCTTTCACCTAGATAGAATTCAAAGGGAATATACAATCCTCTACATAAACCTTTTTTTTTTCAAAACAAGGTCCAAAAGTAAAGTCACTAATAGAGTACTGAAAATAGAAAGTTGAAGACGTAATGGCAAGCCTTTAGGAAAAGGGATTGCAAACATAGTCAGTTTGAAAAACAAACGACTAAATTAGTCCCAACCTATAAATAATCTAATTGACTATAAACATTATGAAGTAAAACATAAATCTGAGTACTAGCATGTCCATAGGTCAATACAAAAGTAAACAGAGGTCAAAGTACTAAGCATAATTATGCTATTACAAATTAAACAATAATTAAATACCAAATTAAAGTCGAAGGTCTAATGCAAAGTTTTAAGTTCGAATAAAGAATTATGACTTCATAATTCGAATTTCAATGCTAAATACCAAATAATAATTAGTGTTCAAATAAATAATTCAATACGGAGGTTAAATCTCATAAGTTTAATAACATATATTAGTTTTAAAAGATCCAATGTTCAATAGGTTAAAGTATTCAGAAATTCAATGGTTCACAAGGTCTGAAGTTCACATGATTTAAAGTGTTTGAAGTTCAATATTCAGAGTGTTCGGAGTTCAAAGATTCAAGGTGTTCAGAGTTCAATGTTCTAAGTATTCGGAGTTCACATGGTTCAATATTCGAAGGGTCCAAAGGTCCAATATTCAATATTCGAAGGTTCAATGTAAAATATTTGTATGCTCTGGTCAACCCCATGGGTAGGGGCCAGATCTTGTGCCAAACCCCACGATTTGGGCCAATATCTTTGTTGTAACCCCAAGGGTATGGTATGTTTAATCCTCAGAAGTAGAGCAAATATCTATGAATCAAAAAACATGTCCGAAGTACTTTTTCATACTTAAACTTGTGAGTAGGCACAAAGAGTCAAATACACACTTAGTCCGGTGTCAAGGCCCACATAATCGATAGTCACACTTAGCCCTATGATGGAGCTCAAAGTGGGTAGGTTCGAAGTCCAATAGGGTTCACATCAATAAGTTCAAAGGTTCATATAGTTTCGATAATCATAATATTTTTATGATGTAAAAATGAATATAGGCATGACATTGTCATGATTCAATCATTTCAAAGGTATGTGATTCACGTAGATTCGATGTTAGTACATGATTCGATATTCATAAGATCGTAGTCACAATAATTCACATAATCAATGATTCAAAGAAAGTAATTTGGTTTCAATGATTCACATAGTTCATATAATCATATAGGAAACATAGAGTTTAATGGAATCAAAGAGTTTAATACAACTTTACAAAACTTCAAAAATTTAAATGATTTTTCAATGAGTCTAATCATAGAGATCAACCAAATATCATTTCTAGTATTCCAAACAAAGGGTAAGGCAAGATTACCTATCAATTTGATCATTAATAGTATAGATCTTGAATGGTTTATAATTTCATATAGATTTTTAAAGATTCACTCGGAGAAAATTTAGATTTCACATGATCTAAGGAATTCAATGAAGGAACTCAATCTACATAATGTTTAGGAACAATAATCTTTCACAAAATAAGTGTAGATCTAAAAATCAAACAAGATTCAATGGTTTAAAGCATAAATACACAGAATTTTCAAAGATTCCAATAAGAAATTGGTATTACCAAGCATAGAGAGCAAAATACATACTAAGCAAACTATGATTCATAGATTTAGCATGGTTTAATGGATTGAATTCAAGGATTTCCAATAATTTCAATGGATTCAATGGTTAACATTACATAAAGTGAAAACTACAAGAGAAAATCACAAATGATAACTTATGGGGCCTAGATTCCTCTGTCCTAATCCCCTTGTAGAAGCCATGACTAACTCTTATTGGGTTAGTTCAGGAAAATCTTCGATTCTAGGTCCTTCAGGATAATCGAGAGGTCTTTTATGCTCCTTAAGCCTTTTCGATGTCTCTAGGACCTCTACTCTACCAATTATCCCTTTATCCCTAGTGTCGAGGTTCTGGTTGGCTCGAATGTTCTCTACCATAGGCTAGAACACTTTCTGTAGGGCATCGACCCAGGATACCTGGCATCATTTGAAACCCTTTCTCGATTCTTTTGATGAGATCATTGAATTTTCTCTCGAGGTTCTGAGACAACTTGCTCATCTTATTCCTAGTCGAGTGAATAGGTCGTTTGTCCCTTCTAGTGCCATTTCTTATAATCTCCCAATGTGGTCTCTAAAAAAATTCTTTTACTTATAGGTGTAACCAGTGGGTGGTTCTTCCAAATTGGCTTATCAAAAAGGTTCGGGTTTAGTAATGCCTCTAGACCAAGGACTTTTACAACAAAACAATGTCACCCAGATTGATAACAGAAAGAAAATTCACTAAATTGGAAATGCAGAGTACAATGTTAATTATAATGATATCTTTGAACAAGCATATTAGACATTTTCCTTCTTCTAATGTTGAAGGAGGACTTCATTGAATCTGATTCTTAAAGCAACACAGATTGGCCGATGTCATTCTCTTAGAAGAACTTCGTTGAATCTGGTTCTGCAGTACAATTAAATTGCTTGATACAGGACTTCGAATCACTACAGGATCGAGTTACTACTATACCTATTCTAATGCTACTGCTACTGATAAATGATATTGTTGATGATGGTGATGATGCCTGATGTATCTGTCATTATCTTTATTTATAGAAGTTCTCCCATGACGCCATTGTTTTCTCCCACATTCGTTTTTAACCATTTTACAGTTTAAATCATGGGTCTCCTACTTGCTGACTAGATTGAATGTTACTTTATATGGGGATTGTTGTTACTCACTGAGGCGTACTACTTGCTTCATCTTTTATCCAATGTGACACGTTTTGTAACCATTCGTTGTGCTGTTACTTGACTCCACGTGTCATTTGTTGACTGGCGGATTTCAAAATATTGGCTAACAAATGCCCCCCGAATGTGTCAGGTTTGAAACCTAACTAGACATGTGTTGTTTCCCGTCGTTTTATAGTATTGGTGCTATCATATCAGCCGTCGCCTATAAATATCACTTCCAGCTAAAGGAACCCATCTTTTCTTAATCGACGCTCCCCTACTCCTAGCTTCTTCATATTCTTCTTCTCATTCCATTCATTCTTTTTTTCTTCATCTTTGTTTATGGCCAGAGTGAAGCAAACCGTGCCTATTGATATCGAATCTGCCAAGACTTCCATCCTTATTGAGCAAAGGGAGGAAGAACATATTCCCACAATTGAATCTGATGTCGCAGTGCTAGTGACTAAAAAATGTGTACTTTAAGCGTGGCCGAGCTCTGAGGTCCTTCGTTATGGCCTAGGTCCAACCTTTTTGAAAGAAACCCCTCCACGAATGCCTCAATACTTTCCTGTTGATCTCCACAGAGCTCTATTGTTCTACGCTGAGGGCATCGACTGGGATGTATGGGAAAAGAAGCTCGAGCTTGGTTCTTAGTACAAGTCCAACCGTTGGTGGGATGATTGGGTAGATCGCATGTTTTCCCAAAAGAGTAAGAAATGGGAGAAACTCGATATCATTGGAGCCATCTTTTCATCCAAATCAGATACCCCTTTCAATCAGTCTCTTGTTTCTACCTTTCTAGTCTTTTGGTCTCCCACCTCGAGCTGTTTCCTGCTTCTAGAAGGTCCAATGTCAATCACCTTGGCCAACATTTATCATTTTCTCAATGTTCCACTTTATGGTGAAGCTATTCCTTCGAACTTTAGTGATCCATCTCAACCTTCTTTTCACTATCCTTTTGAGTCTTCTTGTCTTTCATATACCTTTTTCCTCTCTCGTGAGATGTGCAAACCTAATAGTGAGGTAACATTTCAAGAGGAATGTTCTTTTTATCTCTTTTGGCCATGTGAGTTCATGGTTTGCTCATCCTCGAAGCGAATTTCTCTAGGATTTTCCCCTATAGCTACAACCTTGGTCTGGAATCGTTGATTGGCCCTTGGTCCATTCTTGCTTGCCCTTCTCTATTGATCGCTTTGGTCCTTGACCCAAGAGAGGTTTTCTAGGTTAGTCAATGGGCCATTATGGCAGTCTGTCCCTTGTTCCATTGAACTACCAAACTCATTTCCCATCCTTCTATGTGCAGTATTGGCTCGAAGCTAGGTACCCTGAATCATCTTCTCCTGCCTTTGCCCGATGTATCGATGTCATTATGATATCCATTTATTGCCTTTTGAAGATAGGCAGTTTGGCTCTACGGAGTACCTTCCTTGGTAGCCAAAACCCATACATTCTAGACTCCGGGCCTTAAGGACCTAGGCATCTTGCTTTCATTACAGGGATTTTCCTATTTTTCATAAGTCCGAGCATGTCGAGGCCTACTGCTCTAATATGTGTGTTCGACAATTTGGACTTGTACAATGTATTCTGGCTTCCCCCATTTTTACATTAAATTCTCCATGGGAAACTCGACCTCCTGACTTAAAAGAAATACTCCTTAAGCAGATGGAAAAATATATTTCGGCGGTGTCATCGCTCCATGTCACACCCTTTAATGGAGTTCTGAAGTTGACACATTCCTTCGACACTTGGTGGTCTACTTTTCTGGAGTTTGTTCAAGAATTGATGGGCCAGATTAAGAGTCGATTGTGTCCTCCTTATGAGGCCTTTCCATTAGTAGGTACGCTTTTTTTAATCTTCATTGTCTTTTTCTGCTTTTCATTAGTTCTCATGGAATAACATTGTTCTAATGGCTCCTCTTCATGTTGTACCATCTCTCTCGGCTCAATCTCACCCCAAAAAATAGCCAGACGGGGGCCTGAGAAAGTTGAGACATCAAGAAGACATAAAAAACTTGTCTATGAAAGAAATGGTTGACCAATAGAAAACGACAATTCAAGCCATCAAAGCTGAACCGAGTGTCGAGGAACAAGCTATGGGGGAGGTTGACCTATTGAGGAAGAAAAGGAAAGCGGTCATCATTTCTACCGAAGATAAATTTCATTAGGAGCTTGAAGAGAAAGAATAATAGTTAAAGAAAATAATGCTTGAACTCGAGGCCTTAAGCCAGATAAGGAAGGTTGAGGAAGAAAAAAAACTCAAGCGATTCAAACTGGAGAAGCAGGCTAAGGCCTTTAACAACTAGCTTGCGCACTCATGGGAAGAGGAGAGGAGGGTTGCTAAGGAGAAAAGAGAAGAAGAGAGGAGGAAAGCAGAGGAAAAGAAGATGAAAGAGAAGGAAATAGAGAAAAGAAAACAAGAGGAGAAGAATGGGAAGCAAGATGAAAGGAAAAAGAAGAAACATGAGGCTGAAGAAATTGAAAAGAGAAAGGAAGAAGAGATGAAGAGGAAAAAAGAGGAAGAAAAAAGATATGTAGAAGATGTAAAAAGAAAAAAAGAAGAAGAAGAAAGAAATCGACGAACAGAGGAAAATAGGAGAAAAGAGGATGCAACAGAGAAAGTAGAGAGGGAGAAAAAGAAAAGAAGCAAGGATGAGAACAGAGAAAAGGAAGAGGAAGAGAGAAAGAAGCAGGAGGATGAGACTGATAGTAAGAAGGTCGAAGAAGAAGAAAGACTAAGGAGAGTATCGGAAGAGAGAGACGGCTAAGAAGAAGGAAGGAGAGCAACTTCTTGGTATTAGGGAACTCGAGGAAGTCACTCGAGATCAGGACATTTTTCTATTGGAGGAATCGTCGATAAGGGCCATGGACCTTGGCGTGCAATCAGATGATCCTGTCTTTTAGGCTACTAATTCCCCTTTTAAGGATAATGAGGCGGCGTTGTTAGAGGACTTTACAAATATCTTAGTCGACCCACCTTATACGGAACCTATGATCAAGGACCTCAAGGTTCCCATTGAGGATCCTGTCTTTGAGTTGTTGCCACCCTCTGCCCTAGTTTAGCCTCCATTAGAGGTCTTGGGCCACTTAGCTCAACTACTTTCTTAGGCCAAACTTTTTTACTTCAGAAACTGTAGGGAGTACGAGACCCTATCCTTTGACATCACCCTTAACTTTTCCATCGGAGCAACTTCATCAAGCTTTGGCAACACTCCGGTCTTGTTTTGCAGCTAGGCCATTGATTGTACTACTCAATTCGTCTATCAGTGCCTCATTCATCAATTCTAGTACTTTTCTACTTTGTCACCCTGGTTATTTGTCTGTGGATCAACGAACCAAATTTCGCCTGGCTCTCTCTTCCCAATGTGAGACCTGTGAATAACTCCATTTGAGGCATGCCAAGGAGGTCCAGGGTCAAGAATTGAAGGCTTGAATTAATGTTCTCATTTCTCAACAATCCTCGACTATCGAGCATGTGACTTCTTTGATGGATAACATCAACACCCAGATTGTTGAAATCGAAAAGGTTGAAGTTTACTTAAGGAGATTGAAAGAGAATTTACAAGCCTTCAGTGTGGAACTTGAGAAGGCGATGAAACAAAATTCCTCTCAATTTGAAGAAATATTGCACTTAAAGGAAGAATTATCAAGATGTGAATCTGATCTTAAGGACTGCGATTAAGTCATTGATGTTTGATGGTCCTTATTGTCTTCTATGTTTCTTTGAGCCCTTTAGGACTATTTCTCTTGTACTTTTGTAATGGTCTTTTGTTGATCACACATTTTCAATATCTCGTGTTAATCAACTTATGTTCCCACATTGTGGGTTTGTACCTTTTTAAATATTTTCCATTAATACTTCATATGTGTTCTTGCCCCTCGATTTATATTAGCCTATAAGCATTTCCATCTAAAATTTCACTCACTAGGAATGGTCCTTCCCAAGTAGGGGACCATTTTCCTAGTTGTGGGTCCTTGGTTCCTATAGGTAGGATGACTTTCCATATTAGTTCCCCTTCATGGGTCCTTGGTTCCTATACGTACACTAGTGCATAAGGCGTGGTTCCGATACTTGATCTTTTTAATGTTCGATACATCCAAACTGCATCAGAAAATAATTCATCCCAATTTGAAGCATTGTTGTCCACCACCTTTCGTAAATTGCTCTTGATAATTTTGTTGGTTGCCTCAGCCTATTAATTTGCTTGGGCATAATATGGAGTTGAGTTCAGGATTTTGAATCCATAGTTCCGAGCAAACTCTTGCATTCGAGCTCCGTTGAATATTAGCTCTTGGTTGACCGTAATAGATTGAGGAATTCCAAATCAATGTCTTATAATCTCTTTTATATATAAATCATATTGCATCTCTTTCAGTAACGTCTCAATATGATTTGTATTTGACCCACTTTGAAAAGTAATTTGTAGCAACCAAAATGAAACAATTTCTCTTTGTCAATGTTGGTCTAACTTTGCCTATTATGTCAAGAGCCTATCCCTTGAAGGGCTAGGGCATCACAATAGAATGTAGGTTGGTAGCAGGCGCCTTAGGTATCCACCCATGCCATTGATAAGCTTTACAACCCTAGGCATAATTAATATAATCTTGTAAGATAGTTGGCCAATAATACTCATATCGACGAATTAGCCATCTCATTTTTATGCCGGATTGGTGTACACCGCAGATTCCTTCGTGGACTTCTGTCATTCTGAGCTTGGCTTCTTTAGTCCCTAGACATTGAAGTAATAGACCATCAACCCCTCGTTTGAAAAGTTCTGGGTGCTCCCCCCATAATATATATCTTCTGGCTTTGATCTTCATGGAATTATTTTCCCCTTGGTTGGGATGTCATAGGTACTGAATGATTGGTTCCTTCCAATCATATTGTTTTTCCTTCCCATTGTCAATAGTGAGAGTATCGATATGAAGAACATCCCCTAACATTGAATTTTCACATCCGAATTGTAGGCATTTAATACAGTCAGTGCCTTTAGGAGGGGTAGGGCTTGTTTTATACCCTAAGGCAATTTGTGCCATTAAGTTAGCTCTCTGATTGAGGTCTTGAGGTGTACATTTCATGGTGACTTCGTCGAATGTCTTTAATAATTGTTTGACTATATCGTTGTAAAGTGTCAAGGTTAGATTAATGCACTTATAGTCTCTTGAAGCCTGATTTATCACTAATTGTGAATCTCCGAAGACTTATAGGAACTTTACTCCCAAGTTTTTTAAGATCACAAGTTCCCAAATGAGAGCTTTGTATTCGGCTTGGTTGTTGGTAAACTCTCATTCGAGTCTGACACTCAACTTTGTAACCATTCCCTTTGAGGACTAAATCACTACTCTTGCTCTAGATCCCCTTTTGGTTTTAGATTTGTTAAAATACGATTGCTATGGAGTAAGAGTGATGTAGTCATCCTCAATATCCATGTGCATGGGGTGACACAGGTGATCAGCCAAAAAATCTGCTATGGCTTGGCCTTTTACTGCCATTTGCGAGACATACACGAGATTGAACTCGAGGAGTGCTAGACTCCATTTTCTAATTCTGCCTTTTACTATGGGTCATGACAACATATATTTCACCATATCAGTTTAAGCCACAATATACACATGTGATAGAAGATAATGCCTTAATTTTACTGAAGTGAAATGTAATGTTAGACATAGTTTTTCTATCATTGGGTAATTACATTCTGTTTTCTATAAAACTCGACTGAGATAAAACACTAATTGCTAGTGCCCTTATTCGTTGTCTTAAGCTAGTAGGCTTGCAATCGAGTCTTTAGTGGCTGAGATAGACAACTTCAAAGGCTTGTCTTTTCTTAGTGGCATTAATACCGGTGGGTTTGACAAATACTCTTTGATTATGTCGAAGGCTTGCTGATGCTCTTCTCTCCATTGAAACTCTTCGTTCCCTTTCATTCGTAGTATAGGTAAAAACACCTTTGTCTTTGCTGCCACATTAGAGATAAAACGCCTGAGGAAATTAATTTGACCAAGAAGTATTTATAGTTCTTTCTTTGTAGAAGGTGGTTGGGCTTGAATAATTACTTTGGCCTTGTTTTGGCCTATCTCGATCCCTAGACTATGTACCAAGAAACCCAAGAAATTATCAGCGCCCCGAATGCACACTTCAATGGGTTCATCTTCAGTTGATACATCTTCATCCTAAGGAACACTTTTTTTAGATTGAGCAAGTGGTTATCAAAATCTTGAGATTTTACCACCATGTCATCGATATAGATTTTCATGAATTTTCCTATCATGTCATGGAAAACATAATTCATGGCACGTTGATAAGTTGCTCTAGCGTTTTTCAAACCAAAATGCATGACTAACCATTCGAATGTTCCTATCAAACCCGGACACCGAAAGGCAGTTTTATGTGTGTCCTCTTCGGTGATAAATATTTGATTATACCTTGAATGCCCATCCATGAAAGATAACATTTGATGCTAGACAACACCATCGACTAAGAAGTCGGCCATATGCATAGGATATTCATCTTTTGGGGTGAAAGTATTGAGATTTCTAAAATCAATACTGATTCTCAATTTACCATTTTTCTTAACGATTAGTACTATGTTTGAGAGCTATTGGACGTACCTGGTGGGGCAGAGGAACCCAACATTTATTAGTCTTTCACTTTCCTCTTTGACCTTCAACACTACTTTGATGGTCATTCGTCGAGGCGGTTGCTGAAAAGGAATGTATCATTCTTTTATTAGAAATCGGTGCTCAACAAGCTTCTTGTTTAGCTGAGGCATTTCTAAGTAGTCCCAAGCAAAACAATCATTATATTGCATCAAGATTGTTGTCATCCTCTCAAACTCTGGTGATTCAAGCTTTATGCTGACATATGTTATGCACAGATCTTCTGTCGAATCCAAGTTTACTTCCTTCAAATTGTTTTTAACTTCGGCCTTCAAGTCATCCAACTTGGTAGGGGTCATACTTAGTTCTTCTATTCCAATGGCTCCATGCTCATAGGGTTGTTTGTGTGTGGTACACTCAACAAGATAGATCTCGATTTTTCTTTCTATCAGGTAACCTGACAGTCTCTTCATGACCATTTGTATAGCTTATTCATTCTCTTTATCCAGGCTAGTCATCTAGCCCTTCTCTATTTTTTGGGCCTAATTCCTTTGGCCTTATCAATAAACAGGGGTTAGCTAATTCCCTGCACATGAAGTTCTTCAAACTCCTCAGTTATCGAGGTATTGTCTTCTCGAATTTTATGGATTGTAATCTCTGTGGGTTTTCCTTCGCTATCTTGTCCCACCAGCTTGACAGTTCCTACATGTACAGCTTCCACAGAGTTATTGTCATTCCAGAATAATAATAATTGATGTAAAGATGAAGGGACACACCAATTTGAGTTTATCCAATCTCTACCTAATAATGCATTATAATTAGAGGAGGTATCGACTACAAAAGGCTGTTACTTGGGTCCTACTTCCTACTCTTAGTTTGAGGGGAAGGACTCCTCTGGTCCTGGTGGCATTCTCAGAGAAATCGCAAACAGATACGTCTTTCGATACTAGGTTATTATCGACCTTTAATAGCTTCCTCATCAGGGAGAGAGGGAGTATATTTACAGTTGCCCCGTTGCCAATTAACATTCTATTTACTAGTTGACCCTTCATATACACCTTTATATATAAAGGTTTTAAGTGTTGGATCATATTTTTGGAAGGTTTGTCAAAGATGAGTTTACCTTTTACTTCCTCTGTGTCTGTCTTTGGTTCGACTCCCTTCGATGTGTTATCCTCGAATTCAACTACCGCTGGTTTTTCAGTGATAATGTCCTAGAGTTCCTTCTCAACCTCAAAGACCTGGTCTTGTTGAGCTTTGAACTCAACGGAAAATGTGAGTATCATGTTGCAGTCGACTACCTTTTCAGGACAACTACCAAAGAAAATCATGGTTATATTTCCTATGATGCTAGGTGGATCATTTGTGATTGTCTTCGAGGGTGTGAAGGAATCTACAAATAGTCCCTCATTCCCAAAGTCGCCGAAATCATGTTCTTCAGAAGGCAGCTCTACCATATTTTCCCAAGCCATTCGTTCCTGCCGCTAGCTTTTTCTTCCTTTACCTTGGATGGTTGGTGGGATATCTTGAAGATTGTCTTGGTTGGATTTCTTGGCCTTCCTTGGTTTTTGACCAATGAACACGTGTATGGTTTTAGGTTCCTGATTATTATTGATGTTGAGTACATGGAAATATCCCCTCTCCTACTTCTTAGGTTCGCTTTTATTCGACTCCTCTTCAGATGATGTGTCAATTTGGCAGGTGAGTTGGGGATGACCGACTATTCGGTGACGACTGCTTTCTTCCTATGCTTCCCATTGCACTTCCAGCTCCTGGTTCGGGTCTTGGTTTGGATTCCCTTGTCGAGCCATGGCCTGTTATCTAAGCCACTTCTCTTTTGTGTCCTTGTCATCGATGGCAACTTGGGGTTGTATCCATATTTGTATATTGGAACACCCTTTGCATAATGTCTGCGGGTAGGTGAAGTTACCTTTACCCACTTGTCGAGCTTTCCTCAAGGTGATTTAACTGTCCTTATGGGTTAGGAAGCTTCTCAAGATGGTTCCCTTCCCATCCAAGGTTTGTTTACATACTGACCTCTCTTCTTTGCCTATTTGTTGGGCTGCTAATCCTTGATATGCGGGGCTTTAGGCACATTTGTTGGTCGATGAGGCTCCTTCCTCTTCATAGTAGGCTTAGCTGGTGTGGGAACTTCCAATTCCCTTTTTGAAGCCACGACCATAAGCTTAGCCATTAGCTTGCCACACCTATCGCATAGGCAGAAGTCATCTTCATCGACAGTAAACCTCTCATCATCATTGTTGTTGAGTTGTGGTTCCCAAGCCATCGTGTCAGGGCATTCGAGTAATGCTTTTCCGTGGTCAGCCATTCTTGGGGTTTCTTTTAAAGCTGGTGACCTTGGTTGCAATACTTGATTGATTGAATGTAGCCCTACAAAAGATGCAACATTGGTGAGCTTAGCATTTCTATTAGCTTTCTCTATATTTTCTTGTTTCCCTTTCGATACCCAATTTATGGTGACCATATCGACGTCCACTAATTTTGGAAAGGGGTTTGTGTCTACCTCCATGGCCTCAGTTTCATCAGAAAATAAAAGCAACTTTTTGTTGATTCTTTCTTGGATGACATTAAAAAACACTAGGCACTTATTGGTCAGGTGTGTGAATGAATTCTGCCATTTGCAGTAATCCTTTGCACGTAACTCGTCATGTGTTGAGATCTTATGTCTTCCAACTAATTTGATTTACTTGGCTTTGAGCAACAGATCGAATATCTGATTTGCTTTATTTAAGTCAAAGGAGTACGTTTTTATTGCTGTCATTGGCTTATTCGATTCCTGGGCTTGGGTATCTTTCTTAGCTAAGGCATCACATGTGAAAGGCTGGTTCCTTATAAATTATGCTAGATCAACCTCATAATTTGGGTTTTGGTAATAAGTCCCATACAATGAGGTACATTGTTGATTTTCCTCTTTGAGGATGTTTTCATAGCGAGTAGCCCTTTCTGATAATTCAAATAGGTTGAAGAAAGTTATTCCTTCAAACTTCTTTCTAAGTTCAAAGTGAAGACCATCCTAGGCGAGTTTCATGAACTCAACTTCCGGTAATCCGCTAAGGCATTTAGCCTTAGCCCGCTTGAATTGCATGATAAATTGTTCATCCATTTCCCCCGGCTGTTGTTTTAACTTGGCTAAATCTGCCATCGACACTCCTATATCTGCTTGAGCGAAGTGAGACTGGAATTTAACTTCAATTTCTTCCCAGCTTCGTATCGAGTTTGGCGGGAGATTGGTATACCAAGTAAAGGCTTGTCCTGTTAAGAAGTTAGGGAACAATATATGTTTGTAGTACCTTAGGTTAGAGAATTCCCCACACCGGGTGGTAAAATAGCTGATGTGTTCCATAGCCATCTTACTGTCCTCTCCTGAAAATGTAGCAAAATCGGGTATCTTATACCCTCAAGGGAACTCATAGTCCTTATCAATTTGTTCAGGGTATGGCTTCCTATATGCTGGACGTGCGGCCCATCTAAGGCTAGGTCCATATAGTTCCTCAAGGACTCCTATGACTTGTTCTAAGGATTATGGGCATATCCCTGTGGTATTGCACCATACGGTTGCCCCTAGCCTGGGTAGGCCCTCTCGTAGGGTGGAGGCTGCACATTGTATCCCATGCTTGTCAGCACCTAATTTTGGCTCAGGGTCTAGAGGTTTCTTTCAATGGGCAGCATTAACTCTCTAGAATTGACCTTAGGCATCCTAAGAAACCAAGGTGGTTAGATAACCTCCCCT
>JAOXJP010096699.1:0-14515 GCA_025762735.1 Platanus orientalis | reverse complement strand
CTCTTACCTGTTAAGGTTCCTATGTTCCAAGTTGCTAAATGAATCCTACTCTCTTGGACTAACTTCTTTACCCACACTTGTCCATGGTGTGTGAACCCTTACATATTTATCATTGCATCCGGGCACCGATGCAATGCCCCTTGCCAATTTTTCACCACATCCAGGGAATGAGGTACCCCTCGCCAATTTTTTACCACATCCGAGGAATAAGGCACGTCGCTTAAAGGGTATGCCCTAGTATTAGATCGAAAGAACGTATTTCTAAGATTCATGTTAGATGGTTTGAGTGGGTTTTTAAAGTCGGTTCTCAACTAGAAGCCAACCCTCCTCCTTTATCCAGGCTTGGGACCGACAATGTCTATAGATACAAACATTTGTGAAGTTATTTTCAAAATAATATTATAATAAATATATTTTATTTTGAAAATGTTTTTATCAAATAAATGTTTTTAAATGTCTAATTGATTCATTGAGTTCCTAATGATAATGTTCTAATGACCATAGGGGTTAGACAGTGATTATTTTATCATCATATATGTCATTAAAGAATATTATTTGGTGGAAAGATATATTTGTGAAATGTCTATAAGGAAGGGCCTCATTGTTATTTTCTTATCTTTGGGAGTTCAATTGCAATATGTAACAGGGATTATTACAATTAATGGTGTGTCAGTTTATAATTAATAAAAGATAGAGTATCTTTAATGCAGTTTGACTTAATTAAGGATACTAGGCACCACAGCCTTGAAATGCCTATGTATAGATTCTAGAGGGGGGTGAATAGGATATTTAAAAATTCCTTTTAAATTACCCCAAATTCAATTTTAATTTAATCGATCCTGGTAGTATAATTGAATTGTGCTTTTGAATATGAATATGTTCAATTCTATTGCATGTGAGTGTAATACTTGACAACATAAATAAAGAATGTACAAACAAACCGCAAGCAAGCACACATACACAAGATGTGTAGTGGTTTGGCACAACGGCCTACATCCACTCTCAAAAGCTCACCATCGAGCTAAATAATTTTATTAAGTTAACAATCTTACAATCAAGGCTAAAATTAACAAAAAAACCTAGTCTGCTTACTAAGCAAGCTACACCCGATGTCTCTGGCGGGTGTGGTCAATAGTCTACTCTTCTGGTGTCTCTGGAGGAAGAGCTATGGGTGCACATTACCAGTGTCTCCAGCGGTAGTAACAATTCTCCTGGTGTCTCCGACGGGAGAGATCTCAATAACTTTAATGAAAAGTGAAAGCAAGAGTTTGCCTCTTTGTAGGTTGATGTAGCCTTTGCACATAAGATGGAGTTGCTCCTCCTTAAGCAAGATGTGACTATAGCTCCCCAAAGCTTCTTGATTGACTCCTCAAGCTAGTAAAGCCAATACAGTGGGTTACTTCTTTCTTGAGTAAGGTATGACTATAAAACCCACTTTTCTTCTCAAGGGTTTAGACAACCCTTGGTTTCTTCCACTTCATGATTTACCTTGGTAGGAACAAAGTGGAAATAGGAAATGGTCTTTTTGGGTATAGATTTACCTATCTAAGCTTAGAGAGATTCTCAATAGAATAGAGAGTTGAATCTCTCACAAATTTTCCAAATCAAGAGCAAGAGAGTTGTGATTTTTGTTCATGATCATTACCTTGTTAATTTGAGATCATTTCTATATATATTGGATGAAAATAATTCATGTTCATTGGATTAGAACATTCTCAAATGGTCAAAAGATCTAGGCCATTGATTAGAAATTATTTTTTAAAGATTAGACTATTATACAATGTTTTCACAACTTTGGATTGATCCAAATAAGTTTGGATTGATCAAAATAATTTGGATCGAAGTGGATCGATCCTGGCTCAATCCAAATCCCCTATGTTTCTTTCTAAAACCTTAGAAATTCTATAAAGGTCTTCGGATTGCCCCTCCATGGTCCGGGAAGGTCCTAAGACTTTTAGAACCCTTCCTTGGACCCTTGATTCACTTAAACTACTTCTTATTACTTGATTTACCTTGTGAGTACTTGGAGTAAGATGTGAATCCTTCGAGATGATTTGTCCACTCACGGTTTGTCCTCTTGAAGCTTCATTAGCACTGATGATGATCTTTATGATGCTTTGACCCAAGAACCACCTAGACTTCAACATGACTCAACTCATATCTTAATCTATACAATACATGTATTTTATAGTTCATGAAATTTATAATACATTACATTTACAAACCTAAGGATAAGAATCTCATAAGGATCCTATATCCCCTAGGGTTACTTTAGCTTCTCAAATACTCTATAAATAGAGATACCCACGCTTTGGAGACCGGGTTGGATCATTGTTTTGTATCCATTTAGCCTTCGAGGTATTCTTCTTAATTTTTCTTAATTAAATCCTAGGATTTCATATGGTGATCATGTGAGAAATAAAATTCATGATCTAATTTTTTATGAAAATTAATCAAAAATTAACGTTTTTCAAAGAATCAAAACAACACTTATTTTGTAAGATCTTTATATATCTATCTGTTGGTTTATGATTTGAATGTGATATTCTCTTATTTGCTACTGTAAAAATCTGATTGTTCCATAGTTCAGTGCTTAAGAGGATCAAGCATCTATGATTTTAAGTATTATGAATTTGTTTATGTTTTGTTATGGATTATTTTATATTATGTACTGCTATTACTATTATTTTCGGTTATTGTTGATTATTTTTTGTTATAATTTTCTGTTATAAGCCACCCTTTGTCATCAAAGGAGATATAAGATGATACCCAGCACACCTAGTTTATGGTGTAAATGTTCTGGCTTCTAAATAGAGATTAAATGGTGTGTCTGACTCTTCTCACTAAAAATTAAATGGTGTTTCTGGCTCTTCTCACTGGAGATTAAATGGTATATCTAATCCTTCTCATTGGGAATTAAATGATGTGTCTAACCCTTTTCACCAAGAAGTAAATTGTATAACTTTTATTTGTATTCGTTTATGGATCTAATTTACCTACTTTGTTATATTTAGTTCAGTTTAGTTCTATGTATCTTATTTGTTCTGTTTAAATCATCTATATGTTGAATCTTTTAAAATTATTTTTAGTTTAGTATATATCTCTATATGATTTACTATTCAGCTCTGTATATTGTTAAAAGTTATGCAACTATCTATTTTGTTTAGATTAGTATCAAGTCTTGATCTATTACTCTTTAATTTAATGTTTATCACTAAGTTTGTCAAGCTCACCCCAAATCTAGCACCATAGATGATGATGAAGTATTTGAGTAGTAGTTTGGTTAGGCTATATTTGAAGAGTTGGATGGATTTGTTTATACCATGAGACATTGAGGGTTTATTTTATTTCAAATTGTTTAAAAATGATGTAATAAGTTAGTGGATTTAGACTAGATATTTGATTTTTAAATGGTGGTTCAGTTTATGTCAAACTATTAGTTTATTAGAATGTGAATGTTAGGACATGTTATGGATTATTTTTAGGTCTTTGAAATATAGAAATTTATTACATGTTGGATTATGAGATATGAATGGCTATGATTTATTATATGCAATTTTGCTGCATATAAATAAAAATAATGAGTGAAAAATTTATATGGAATTTATAGGTTATGAATGAATGTTTAATGTCATACACCGAAATTCATGGCTCTTCTAGTATTGGTTTTGGAGTGCAACAGCTACGAATAAATAGGGAGATTTGCAATCAGATGTAGGTGACTATTCGAAAATTAGAGTTGTGAAATTCTGATCATGCGTTGCTATAAGTTACTATGAGTTGTTAGATTAATTGTAGAATTTGCTATAGTTTATTTACATGTAAGTAGAAAGCTATCATCTATATAACGATTAACTTTAGGTAATGAAAACATGCTTAAGTTTAATGTTTTCTAATTATCTTTGTATCAATGAAGAAGGTTTTCCTAGAGGAAGGAATTTGCTGAGCCAATTAAGGTTTCATCTTGATTGTATCACTTGACCACGGGAGAAGCCCTTCGTTCGCTGGAGTAATTATTCAATTTGACAATCATATGCATGAATGAAAGAACAGGAGTTTTTGTGAGTTGGTAGGGTTTATTGGGATTAGATGAAACAGACAAAATAGTCTTTTACTTCCAGACTTGATTTTGATGAGCTGAGCCGAGCTTGCATCTACGAGCTTGAGCTAAGCTGGACAAAACTCTGCTCGTTGACAGCCCTAGGCGTTATAGTATATACACATTAACTTGGATATGTATCTTCTGTCAGGCATTGTGTCACACGCTGATTAGGTCCTGTTAAATGATAGCAGGATTGACAATAGTAGTAACCGTTGGTCTTCTTAAATGCAGCTGGTATTTTGTATGTCCCCTTATGGACCCGTTAAATCCTGGCATATGCACCACCGATACATGGCATTCAAAAAGTGTAAATTTGATTAGATGATTACCACTTTTTAACACCAGGTGTTGGTCACTGCATATACCAGGACCTTAACAGGTCAATAAAGGGACGTACCAAATCCCACGGGTGTTAAATGAGACCCATGTCAATACACCAGACACGCCGGAGTGTTACCTTCCACATTTACGAGAGACGATAAACTCCCCACTTCTTTCTACCAACGGGAACTGGTCTGTGTGGGGGGCTTCTTTCCCTATAGCAAATTTACTATCTTATTTCCTTGTTCATTGGTGAAACGTGTGGAGTCAATCATGGAAAGAGGATGGATGGTCTACGGCTCAAAATCCTCTAAAGTCCGAACGGCCTATCACATCTACGAATTTGTATGTTTTTTTCATTGAATTTGAAACTCCAGCCAAATCAAAACCATGTTTGTGGCTGTGAGAGGCCCATTCGTGACTGTAGAGGATTTTGAATTGTAGACGATCCTCTGTCCATTGTGGATGTTAGAAAGAACTGATGGTATTTTTCCATTTCACATTTTGAAAATATTGGACAATTGTATATTTTAACATCAAAGCAAGGATGAAACAAATTTAAAAAATACAAAAATTAAGAACTCAAGGAAGATGAAAAAATGCTAAAATACAGAATCTCTAACTAAAAAGTCTATTTCATAAGTTAAATTACAAATTTTCTAAAAGATTTAATAATTTTAATAATTTCTATTTAGCATTTTCAATGGGTTTAGGAGTCCTAGATGATTATAGAGGTTCATATATAATTATAATAAGATCAGTAGAATTCTTCTATTACTTTTAGTAAATTTTTCTATTTTGGAACAATTACAGTTTTGGGGTTATAAATATAATTTGCAATGGTCCAATTTATTATTCAATAACATTATTCAGTTTCTTTTGGAGTTTCGCTGTTATTCCTTGTGGAATCATGGTTTTTGTTCTTCGGTAGAAGACGGTGATCTAATGCCACCGATTCCGGATATAGTCTATCTCGATGATCATTTCGAAACAACGTCCAAGTACCAGAAAATGAACTAAAGGGAGACACTCAAGGTTATTGATTGTCTACCATAAAATAATAATCAGAAGAAAAAGAATAAGAGGCATTGAGTAGGAAGGGATAACCATATAAGTCAGTAACTATTACATCGCAATTCAAAATATGCTATTTATCCTCACAACCCTCTCCCCTTCATGACATGCTTCCTCAGACCAGGAATATGAATGTTGGAGATATAATCCTTCCAATCTATGATCCCTACATCACAACCAAAGCTCCTCCTCTCTTCTTCAGACATGTCCTTCATCAACTTTTGAGTGTTGGTGCTATCAAACCTAACAAAGTAGTTCCATATTCGCAAGTCAGTAAATATCTAGAAAGTAAAGAATAAAACCACTGTAAAATAATTGTTTGTGTGAAATTTATTAGTTTTAACTTCTCACCTTCCTCTGTAGAAAGTGTATGGCTCGTATAGTTTAGCCAAGTACTTCGTTTGCTGAACTAATTTTTTGTATACAATTTCGAGTCTCTGGGACAGCTTCCCATGTGAAGTTTGGCTGGCATCATTCCAAATGTGCATGGAGAAATCCTTCATGGAACTAAAAATCTTCATTCTCTGGACATGAACTGGTCTCCCTCTTGAGTCCATGTAAGGGGAGGACTTAAAGTGATCATATAAATAGTCGACCAAGTCTTGGATCAGCAGTGGGTTCACAACAGATGAAGAAATATGGTAAGTGTTTACCCCTGGTTTCCCAGATGCTCCGTGCTTTGCCATGGCTGCCAAGGTTGCGTTAACGACCACATCAGCAGGGACCTGTACAATGATTTCAATAGAGCAACAACATATGTGTGTCAAGAAAAAGAAAAAGTCTACTGTAATTGATGGATATTTCGTTTCCGTACTAAATGGGAGAATATATTGAAAATAATTTTTTTATATAGGTAATTTTAGGTGAAGACGGATTTTGAACACAAGTCTGTGGTAAGACACCCTCAGACTTTTCCAACCTAGCAAGCAGGCATATGTTTCTTCGACTTTACAAAAGAATTGTTCAACTATAACCTATATTACTTTTATCTTGTGTTTCTTATAGATGCACCAAATACAACTTACCACATCAAGGACTGCCTTGGTGTCTGCAAGAAAACTTGCCAGCTGGCCTTTTGCATAATACAAAAGTATTGGATCCATCATCCTGAGGTTTTCACAACAAACACAAAAATAATAATAATATATGATTGTGGGAGAAAAAATTGGCCGCCCATAAAGCTTATTTAAGTAACCAAGGAAGCATGTTGTAATACTGATACCGGTTTCCTTCCATCCATCCCGGAAAGGGCTCTCTATATGTGCTCTCAATGATGCTTGGACGTAAGATAACTAGTGGTATTTCTCCTCTCATGTTATCTATTAGCATCTCGCCCATGGCCTTTGTGAACACATACGTATCTTGCCACCCATATATACGAGCCCTATTAAAGAGAAATTTGATCGTTATACTCCTAGCCAATTTACATTAATACTCTATTTAAACTTCTTTTAGACAGTCATTGAAGAGCAAAAAACAAAAAAAATGAAAACCATTACCTCTCTAAACCCAATTCTTTCATCTTTTGTGGCAGTTCATGTTCTTGAAAAGTCCCCTTTGAATCCAAGGCCAACTTTATTTCAGCTTCAACATCTAGCAAAGGGATAGATCTAGAAGGAGAAGTCGATATCTCCGTCGCTATGCTTTCTCCTTTGCAGAAGGGCTTCTCCAAGATTCTACCTTGTCTTTGGCCATTAACGTATGCTGTACGAGAGGAAACACCTTGAAGTGGGTAGACACGCGGAATGTTATTCAAAATTTTTTGAAGTGCTTATTTACGTACCAGTTGATACTTGTACGAAGAGCCTAAGATCTTTACAGCTCTTTGCAAAGCTCATAACTCTATAAGGTCCTCTCGTGTTTAAGTCGAGAGCTACATCATATCTGAAAATTTTTAAGAACCTAGTGTGAGATAGAGTGATATGAAATGGTCTAGTCATAAAGACGCACGCACAATCAGGAGGAGCAGCAACCTTTCATCAAAGGTCGTATTTGCCGCTGAGTTTATGATGACATCGATTTCCCCTGCGATTTCCTCGGCTATGTATTCTTCCAATCCAAGATTAGAATTGTGAAGGTTTCCCACCACAGGAACCAGCTTGCTCAACATGAAAGTTTGATAGTATTTTCCGTGGGTTTGTTGGAGACACTTGAAAAGTTCTGAGTTTATGATCTGAACAATTAAAGTAAAAGTCAAGAGTAAGGTAATTTTCATAAAGCTAAAAGTAAATGAAAAATAACAGATTCTGAATTGAAAAAAGAACTTAAGAAAACTTACTTCATTCTTCAATCTATCCATTGCACCCTCCTTATTTCTTGCCTTAATCAGGAGAAAGATCTTACCCACCTCGGGCGTTGTCCTTAAAATCTTCTCAATAAGAACTGCAAATTAATAACCAAAAGGAAACCCATACCAAAAGATTAAAGGAAAAGAAAATATGTTATGAACAAACCAGGTTAAACATAAAATTCAATGAAAGTATTTACAGCATATAGTCCTAAAAAAGAAAAAAAAATAAAAAATAAAGTAAAATAAAATAAAAAGTACCTTTTCCTAAAAATCCAGTCGCTCCAGTAACAAGAATCCGCTTTCCTTTTAGAAATCTGCCAATTCCAATACCATCAGAGGTCTCCATAGGCATGGTGGTTGTTCCAGAATATGCCATCTGATTCTTCTCTAATATCGCTTCCTTAGTCTTCTCATTTGATAATAAGACTAAACCTTTTGCATCAGTTGGATATGTCCCATGGTTGATGTTCTCCATGGTAGGTATAGGCATTGAAGACAACCCACTTGAAGTTTTTCCATTTTTATTTCTCAGGCAGCACACGATATTTTTCCAAGATGACCCATTGGTGCAATGCCAACCACGCCTATCCGACATCCTTGCAAGTTTCCCACCTAGAATAGATGTTGGAAATAGAAACAAAGCATCCATCACTCCTAAGTGAAAGATCAAAGTAGGAAACAACCTAATGTTTGCAAGGGAAATTTGGTGTCTTCCTTGAAAGAAAACTAAAAAAGTCAAGAGACTTGGATAATATAAAAGACTTTGGTTTTAGGAGAGGAATGAAAGAAAAATATTGGAGGAGCTGTGGTTTTAAAGGAGGAAGTTAGAGTTAGGTAACTTGGATTATGTGATGGAGAGATTAGAAACAACTCTCATTATGTCATATCACTTTCTAAGATGGTGGGAGTTATCCGTTCTATTAGCCAAACATATTTACAAAATGGGAGAAATGCATGAAAAGAAAGGATCTGTTGCTTTGTAAATTGTTTAAATTGAAATGACCATTGAAGACTGTGGTTTGGGTAGAGAGAGAATCTAGAAGTCTGAATGTCAATTGTTGTATTTTATATATTTTTAATGTGATACAAAATTTATTTTTTAATTATTTTGTAAATAATTCTTTAAGTGATTTGACAGGTGGGAAACTTGTCATTGGGATACCCTTGACTTAAGTCTTGTCTTCCACATCTCTCTATAAGATGTTAAGAAATGTTATTTGATTATTATTTTTGTCATTTTCATGATAAGTGATCAAGGCTTGTCTACATATCTCTATTTTTATATTCTTATTTTTTTGGTTGCTTAAGACTTAAGACTTATGATCATTTGAAGTGGCATTGAAATGAGTCAAAGCATTAACATTTTATCTCCCACTTATATTCCTTATTCTCTAAGTTTCCCTCATTTATATATACTAGAGTGAAGACATTTTGGCTATGAAACAATACAATTACAATACATTTCTTCATTGTTTTGCTTAAGTGTTATTGTATTTTTATATATGACTGAGTTAGGGTTGTACCTAAGTTAGAGAGAACCTTCAAGGGACCGTGCTACCTTTAGAAAAGAATGACTATTGAATCCTAGAGTTTGATTGTCATCAACACCTCAAGCACTAAGGAATTGATCCAAAAGATAAGCAAATTCAGATTCAAGGATAGTGCATTTGCATGCCTCAGTCCACCACTTGCATAAATCAATAAGTTCTACAAATTATTCTCTTCTTCTACTATTCTAATTTATTTAAGTGTTTGTAATTTTCTATTGTAGATAATTTTCAGCAAGCCTATATTTTTAACAATCTTGAATCTGAATTATTATCTTGCTAAAAAATTATTATCCTTCTACCTAAGCTATCTAAACTTCATCCCTTTGATGGAAAACACTTTAGGTGTTGACAGCAAAATGTGATGTTTATTTTGAAAACCATCAACTTGTCATATGTATTGACTAAACTGAAAACCTCTAACAATGATGAGCAACATGAACCTACTAAGATTGGGAAAAGTGATGCTTGAAACAAAGTGTATAAACTTTGCAAGAACTATATTTTGAATCTCTTGTCAAATGAATTATATTTGTACTGTCATCATGTGCATACTAAAGATATATGGAATGCTTTATCTAAGAAAAATCTCTCTGATGATGAAAGTACCAAGAAATCTATTATAGGCTATTTCTTGGAATTTAAAAGGGTAAATGATAAACCTATTATAGATCAAGTACATGAATTCCAAAACATTTTGAATGAAATCCTTTGTGAAAGGATTAAGATTGATGATTTTTTTCAAACAACATCATTGATTGAAAATTTGTCACCCTCTTAAAAGGATTATAGGGCTTCTCTCAAACATAAAAAAGATAAATTACTTTGGATGACCTAATCATTCAGATTAGGATTGAAGATAAGAACAGTTTGTAAGACTCCAATGAAAATGCTAAAGAACTAGTTTCCAAGGCCCATCTTGTTAAAAAACATGGTAAGAAAAATAATGAAACTAAAAGAAAATTTAAATCTAAGAAGTATGGAAACTTTAAGAAAAATTGAAACGATAAGAAACACATGAAAGGTGGCCGTTTTGTTTGTAGAAAAGTGGGTCACCATGCAATTGTTTGTACACACCGAAGGAAGAAGAATAGAAATCTTGCCAAAGCTTAGGTCAATATGGCCCAGGCAGATGGAATTGTTGTCTCAGAAGTAAACTTTATTGAAAACAATAAGAAATAGATCGTGGACATTAGGGTCGTACGCCACATTTATGGAGACAATAGCATGTTTTCATCCTATGAAAAAGTAGGGGATGAAGAACAGATTTACATGAACAATGCTTTAACCTCTTGCGTGATTCAGAAAGAAATGATTAACCTGAAATTAACTTCTAGCAAGACACTTGTTTTGACTGATGTTCTTCATGTTCTAAATATTAAAAATAATCTCATCTCTGGAGCATTTCTAGATAAGGCTGATGTTAAACTTACCTTAAATCAAGAAAAATTATTTTGACTAGGAATGAGGTATTTTTGGGTAAGAGATAATGTAATGGAAATTTCTATATACTTAATGCTGCTATGAATGATGTTGCATCCACTTCTACTTATATTGTTGATTATCTTGATGTTTGGTATGGAAGATTAAGTCACACTAATATTGACTATCTAAAAAGAATGAAAAACCTTGTCCTAATACTTGAAATAACAAACTTAGAATTTGATAAAAATGAAATATGTACTAAATCTTAATTTATTAAAAAAAAACCATATAAATCTATAAAAAGAGAATCCAAAATTTTAAGTCTTCTACATAGTGATGTATGATACTTAAAATAGATCCTAACTAGAGGAGGAAAATGTTATTCTAGATACACTAAAATCTATCTACTAAAACATAAAGATGACACTAGAGATGAGAAGTGCTTCAGAGATGAGATTCTTTTTAATATCCAAAGCATGAAGAACATTAGTCAAAACAAGTGTCTTCCTAGAAGTCAATTTCAGGTTGATCATTCATTTCCTAATCATGCTAGAGGTTAGAGCATTGCCCATGTAAACCTGCTCTTCATCTCATATTTTCTCTTATGAGGAAAACACACTCTTGTCTCCACAAATGTGGCGTGTGACCCTAGTGTCCACGATCCATTCCTTGTTGTTTTCAACAAGGTTCACTTTTGAGAGAGCAACGTCAACAATTTCATTTGCCTAGGTCATGTTTAACTGAGCCTTGATAGGATTTATGTTCTTCTTCTAGAGTCTACAAACAATTGCATGGTGACCATTTATATCCACAAACAAAACATCACCTTTCATTTGTGTTTTATTGTTCAAAATTTTCTTAAAGTTTTCATACTTCTTGGGTTTAAATTTTCATTTGGTCTCATTATTTTTATTACCATGTTCTTCAACAAGATGGGTCTTGAAAACTAGTAGCATAGCCTTTTCATTGGAGTCTTGTAAACAATTATTATCCTCAATTCTAATCCAAATGATTAGGTCTTCCAAATTAAGCTCACTTCTTTTATGCTTGAGGGAAACCCTATAATCCTTTCAAGAGGGTGGTAATTTTTCAATCAACGATGCAGTTTGGAAACCATCATCAATTTTAATCCCTTCACTAAGGATTTTGAAATGTCTCTAATATTATCCTAGAGGGGGGTGAATAGGATATCAAATTTATTCTACTCTTTCTAGCCAATGTTGGGATTGATTTTAATCTTCTTTAAGTGCGTGTGTGCATCAAAGTGATATTCAAGAATTTAACCAAATACGTAGTAAACTATAGAAAATATGTGCACAAATAAAAGAGAAACAATCACATAATCAATCCACAACACAAGGTTTATAGTGGTTCGACATTAAGGCCTACATCAACTCTTTTAAAGCTCCCTATGAGCTTATGTACATTTCATTTAGATTGTCACATACAACCTAGGTCAACATATAAGACCTCACTACTTGCTCACAAGCAAGCTACTCAACAACACTCAGTGTCTCCTACGAGTGTGCTCTACCTCCGGTGTCTCTGGCGGAGGTTCTCAAGCTTCCGATGTTTTCGATGGAAGCAAAACAATAAAAGATAAATGAATATGCAAATGAATGCAAAATGAATAGCAAATATTACCACTAAGTTAGTTGATGTTGCTATTCTTACCACAAGTGGGAGTGCTCCTTGTTGAGCTAGTTTGCCTTATACACCCACTTCTTCTTCAAGCTATGGCACTAAAGCTTCTTAAGCTTTGCCAACCATAAAGAGGGTTTTCTTAAAGGACAACTCAATTTTCTCAAGGGACAACTCAAACCATGCCTCTCAAGTAGATGTTAGCTAAGATAAGCTGAGAGGGAAACAAGAGAGATTTCCTTGATGAACTTTCAAGCTTGCAACTCAAGCAATGGAAAAATAGGGTTTCTCACCCTTGAAGGCTCTTTTTGGCAAAGTGAATAACACTCTCTTGGAGGCTTGAAGAATTATCTACTATAATAGGAAACATTTCCTTTTATAGGGGAAGGAAAATGCTTTCAATACTCATATTAAAATCTTTTCAAACGGATAAGAAAAACTGTCAATTCATTCAAAAACAGAGAAAAGAGGAAAACCAAGAGAATAGATTCAGGACCGATCACAGGGTTTGTGATTGGTCACGGGTCATTTTCCCATAGGCCTCCAAAACTAGTCGAGTGGTGTGGGTCCCACTTTAAATCACAACCACCGTGTGATCGGTCATGGGCTTTGTGATCGGTCATGAGACTATTAGAACCTAGGTTGTTATCGGTCACAGAGAAGAGGCCTAGTCCTCTGGTGGTAAAAAACCCTAAGTGTGATCGATCATGGACTTTGTGATCGGTCACAAGTCTTGTGTTTGAAATTGTGATCGATCATAGACTTTGTGATTGGTCACAAGTCCTGTGTTCTGAATTTGTGATCGATTATGGATTTTGTGATCAGTCACACACAGTGAAATCTCTTTGTACACTGTTGTGCACATCTTGGGAAGGTCCATATCAACTTAGGACTAAGTTGAGGCATTCAACCATGTGTGTGGACATACCTAGGGTTATACTACATGATCCTTATGAAGCTACATGCATGCCTTTACCTTTTTTGAAAGTTGTAGTCTGGCTTGAGTCTTGGTCTTCAAGGCTTGACTTGTTTAAGCTTCTTCCACACTTTTGCCCATGGATTTGACAAATGATGCCCTTGCATTAACATATTTCATTCAATATATTATGGTATTCATATACTTGATCCATAATAACTTTTTCATCTATCATTTTAAATTCCAAGAAATGCCCTACAATATATTTCTTGCTACTTTCATAATTAGAAAGATATTCTTAGATAAACCATTCCATGTCTTTAAAATGTACATGACAATAGTATACATCAAATAATTACTTTGATAAGGCATTCAAAATATAGTTCTTGCAAAGTTTATCTGCTTTGTTCTAAGCCTCAGTCTCTCTAGGTTTCGCAAGTTCATGTTGTTTATCATTAAAAGGTTTTAGTTCAACCAACACATATAACAAGTTGATGGTTTCCAAAAAAAACATCAACTTTTGTTGCCAACGCCTAAAGTGTTTTCCATCAAATGGCTCATGTTTGGACAGCTCGAATATAAGGGTAGTCATTTTCCAACAAGAAAATATTTCAAATTCAAGATTATTGGAAATGTAGGCTTGCTGAAAATTATCTATAACAGAAAATTACAAAAACATAAACAAATTAGAATAGTAAAAGTAGAGAAGAATTTGTAAAACTTATTAATTTATATAAGTGATGGACTGAGGCATGCAAATGCATTGTCCTTAAATCTAAATTTGTCCCTCTTTCGAATCAATTCATTTGTGCTTAAGGTGTTGATGGTAGTTAAACTTTAGGATTCAATAGTCCTTCAAATGTAGCATGGTCCCTTGAAAGCTCTCTTGAACTTAGTTATAACCTCAACTCAGTCACATATGAAAATGTAAGAACACTTAAGCAAAAAAATGAAGATATGATTTGAAGTAGTATTGTTTCATAGCCAAAACGTCTCAACTATAGTATATATAAAAGAGAAAAACTTAGATAATAAGAAATATAAGTGGGAGACAAAGATTTTGTTGTGTTTTGCAACAAATATTCCAATACAAATTAACAAGAAAAATAAATAAAATCATATCAAAGCACAAAAAAATAGACGCCAAGATTTACATGGTTCAACGACGTGCCTACATCCATGGGAGATAAACAAACTTC